>VZRU01001304.1:92522-186571 GCA_013398155.1 Pedionomus torquatus | reverse complement strand
ATGGGCTTCCCTCTCCATTCTCAGCTGATAGAAATTTTAGACTTTTTCAGAGCTGCTGATCCACAATGTCACATTCACCAGGGAGGAAGGAGGAAAACAGATGCTCCACTGGCGTTCTGCTTCTAGCCAGACAGAGAAGGAAGGATGTCAAAGGAAAGAAGAGAAGTTTAGCAGATGGCGTGCAAGTCGGGGCTTAATCTTGGATATTATAGAAGAAAAAAACCATATATTTACCCCATGCAATATAATATAGGTTTAACTTAATAGGTCAAACCACAGAGGTAATCACCTTATGCAGGAAATAATATAATATTTCCTTATTAGGAATCAAAAATGATGGTCTTCATGATTTTAATCAAGGCTCTCATTTGTTGTTTGCTGCATTAGAAACAAAAAACATACTTTGTGAATATTATACTCTCTTTCACTGACTTTCTCGGGGTCAAACTAAGATCTCTAATTCCCTGCAGAAGAAATCTCAGTTGAGAACATCCCATCATCGAAAATAAAGTCAACTCACCATTTCTCAGGTGACAAAGCAAACAATAGCCAACAGGAAAGGTGGTCTGAGAGGGGACAAGCATATTAGATTAAAAATCGCACACACCAAATAGCTGCTTGCTTCTCTTGCAACTTTTTCACTTCCAGTCGTTTCAAATTACTTCAAAAATACTTGAAGATGGAAGATAGGTCTACTTAGATCTATAAACAGTTAAATTACTTCATATATGTTTATCAGAGCGCCTTTGAAATGGCTTCCATTTTGAATACTACAGGAACTGGTGCAGAAGTTTTAAAAATAGTGTCGCTCTGTCTAGAAGTGATTAATGACAAAGAAAACAAGAGTAAAAATCTCCCCAGGGTCCCACTGAGAGAACAGACTAATTTTCCAAATGAAACTGATAACCTCTAGCAATTTTGAAGAAGTCAGATTTCCAAATACCTCCCTACATAACACTCTGCCTTTAAATGCTGCTGATTTTGGTTTCGTCTTTCTGTTCTGCTCCATTGCCTCATTTTAACCCAGGTTTTCAGTAACAAATTCTCCTGGAGAGACTGGCAACAGTTCAGAGGTCTACTTCTGGTAATGCTGAAGAGAAACTGTAAAGATTATTCAGAAATGACCATCCCAACATACTGGTTTATGGAAGTGTCACTTCCATATAAATGTTTTACCTATTTCGTATTTAATGCCACCTTTCATTTTTCTACAAAGACTACAGGCCATGTAGAGCTAAAATTAAATGAAAAACAGCTTCCAAAGTGTATGCAATCTCTCTGTATCTTGTCTAGAATACTTAGTTAGGATCTGATTTATAGAGGCACTGGTTCCTCACAATCTAAAGCACCAGAAACCTTATGTGAAATGAAAACCACTCATTCTTGAAGGTTGAATCCTTCATAATCTCTCAAAGTGGAAAAGCAGAGGAAGTATATATCCAGCATGAATCTTCCATACATAATTCCTGTGATCGGGTTTTGTACCATTTGTACCAGGAATATCATCAAGGCTCTCAAACATTTTGCCTCATCAGGTTCATGAAGCTTTTACAACGCAACAGGACACAAAAGCACACCCATGTACAGCAAGTTTAGGTTACAGGTTAGAAGCAGACATAGTAGAACCTACGTAAAGTGAACTGCAAGGCTGACCTTTACACCTTGGAAAAAAGTGGAAAGTTAGACAGGAATTAGTGGGTGGTTGGCGCCACACAGTAAGTACCTACTCACTCCTACATAGCCTGAAACGTCTCAAAGTGTGTACTTTAAGAAAGACAAGACAATATAACCTCTTATGTTCTTTTTGAAGTAAAGACAGAGATCAAAACACATAGAATCATAGAATGGTTAGAGTTGGAAAGGACCTTGAAGATCATCGAGTTCCAACCCCCCTGCCATGGGCAGGAACACCTCCCACTAGACCAGGTTGCTCAAAGCCCCATCCAGCCTGGCCTTAAATACTTCCAGGGATGGGGCAGCCACAACTTCCCTGGGCAGCCTGTTCCAGTGTCTCACCAAATGATATAGATGACATGATATAGATGGCAGTCATGTCACAACATATACAAAACCACATATTTTTTGCATTGATAAGGTAATTTTAAAAAATGCCTGCAGACTAGATTCAACTGCGTACGCTACTATAGCAATAAAATCATGAATGGCGCTGGATGGTAAGATAATGCATCACCCAAAAGAATATTTGTGGGAGATCACAGCCAAGATCAAAGTAAATTTTTAAAAACTGGCAATCAGGCAAGTTATTTATGAAAGAAAAAGTCCCTGCTGAGTCACCAAAGGAAATAACGCTCTTTTATTTTCAGTAGACTTCAGAGATAAGAAAGAATTCAACCAAAAAAGTGCACATGGCACAAAAACCTGAAGGTGTTAGGGTATGGCTTACTAAGCACATGCTACACTGGAGTTGTGTCGTTGTTATTGTTTTTTCCTGCTGAAGACAGTACCCTATCAGGTACTGGCTTCTTGGTGAGTTTTGAATCCGTTTTCAGTGAACCGAAACAAGTTAGATAAAGTTGTTTATATGCTGTAAATCTACTTTCCCTGAGCTGAAAATGTGTTAGCTAATGGGTTGTTTATGAGTTGCAAATCTGTTCAGTGAGGTGAAAATTTGTCAGATAATGGGTTGTTTATGAATTCTAAATCAATATTCAGTGAGTTGGAACTATGTTAGATAATAGCTTGCGTATGGGTTGTAAATCTGTTTTCAGTGAACTGGAAACATGTTAGATAATGGGTTGTTTCTGGGTAGTAAATCTGTTCTCAGTGAGCTAAAAACATATTAGATAATGGTTTGCTCGTGAGTTGTAAATCTGTTTTTAGTGAACTGGAAACCTGTTTAATAAAGGGCTCTTTATATATCTTAACTCTGTTTGTAGTGTGCAGAAAAGTTCAATAACGTGTTAGATTTGAGTGGCATATCTGATTTCAGTGAAGTAGAAAGCCATCACCTAGTGGATTCTTTATGAGCAGATCTACACTCAGTGAACTGAAAGTCTAGGACAACAGCACCTTGTATATAACATACCCTATTTCCATGATTTGAGTCAAATACCGAGCAAAGGTTTCAATGATTTACAGACTTCAACTACTTCTAATGAGGGAACAAAGGGGCTGTAGAGTTGTTAGAGCCACACTAGATATTTTCAGCGTGGTTTTGACTCTCTGTCTAATAAAGTAAAACTTGCTACAGATGCATACTAACAATTTTGGAGTAAAAAGAGAGCAAAATGAATGTTGAAGATGTTATTTTTTAATCCTGCAGTGAAAAAAAAATATTACTAATATATCTCAGGTGGATTCCACTGAATAATTTCTGTTGTAATCACATATCATTCACATGGAAACCAGAAAAGTTTAGAATTTTATATTTTCCAGTGAACAGAATTGCTGGTGTCAACCATTCTTACCACAGCTTTTTCCTTTATAGGTATCACTGTTGGTCAATTACTTCCACTATATCAAGCAGCCTCATGAACTGTTTCCTGCTTGCATTGAGAAAAAATCATGCACACTATGGAAAGGAATGATCTGTAGCACAAAAATAGCCGTTTAAAAGAAATGGCTCAACATAAAGAAAAGGGGTTTAAAACACATGAAGAAGAACAATAAAACTAACCTATATTGGGATGTGAAACCCCTTCTCATTTACAATGAAAAAACAACTGAAGCACTTCTAGAAAACACATATCATTATTCACAAATACGTCCCAAGCACATACAGTAGATGTTTTGCAAGGATAGAAAATTTCATCTTGACATTCAATTATTCAGAGCGCTGACTTTGCTAATGAAAACTTAAATCGGGCATATTAAGATTACAAGTAGAAATATTTCCTAACAATTTCTTAAAATTATAATTCTCAACTCTGCTTTATGGAATGTCTTTAGCTCTTGTACAACAACTTATTATAAAGTAATGAGGAATACTTTATTGTTCTTACAAATTGTTGGGTTTTTTTTAAATCTGCATTGGCACTTTACCAGTATTTCTTCTCCTTCTCTGCTTTAAATGTAAAAATTTCCAGTGGCTTCTCATATAATACTTTTAATCTCTTCCTATAGCTCCAGAGTTGAACAGTGTCTGTATGTCACCACTGTGTATTTCTGTGAGCTGCTCATGTCTCTTGTAACATCAACTCTGAATCCTCAGGTTTTAGCGCTTTCCAGGCAGCAGTAAGAACATCTGACAACATTGCTTAATTTCTTTTTACCATACCTTAATACATTATCGTTAAGTCCTCTAACATATGCACACACAAAAGCTCAATAAAAAAAAAAAAAAAAAAAAAAAAAAAAAAAGAATAAAGAAAAAAGGGGGTTTATCATATTCGAAAAATGCTTTTCCATTCATTAGTGTCCACAGTTTCATGACCACAAATACCTTCCCCGAAGCACAGGACAGAGGTACGTAATGACTCAATTAGGCAGTGTCAGTTGTAGAATAACATTTCAGCAGTTTGCAGCTGTTTAACTTCTTTCTTTTCTAAAAATATTTCCATTATCATGCAACAGCAAAGGGCCATACTTTCCATGTCAAACGTATTTCCATTTTTCCTAATCACTTTCTTGGGTCTTGTTGTTAAACTGTTTGACCCAAAGCAAGAGCTAAATGTGCCATATTATGCTACCATAAGCAGCGTAACATATAATATCGGAAAATTAGATGGGAATTACACACAGCATAAGGAGCAAAACCCATACAGCACTGCAGAAATTTTGGAAAACAGTTACTAAAGCAAAGTGCCCTGCAAAAAAACAAGACAGTACTCAAAAAGAAGAAACTCAAAGAGAAGAAACACAGTAAATATGTGCATCTGCTATCTGACTACTGGTAAGCAAGATCTATTGCGTATTTGAGAAGAAATAAATTCAATCAGAAATGAAAGATAACAGGAGTTTTTAGAATACAGACTTTTGTAGCATGGATTTTTGGATGGTAAGCATTAAGGATATGTTTCTATCGTATCTGCATTCAGATTTTCCTTGAATCCTAATTTTAATATGGCAACCACAATAACTTCTTAAGTACATCTTGTATTAAACTTATGTTAGACTTTGTTGATAAAGATTGCAGCGCCAGATCCTCAGAAGATTTTACTGAGCTGCAAAATATGTTTCGTGTCTTATTCTGAAGACTTTGGTGATGATATTGGCGTCGATTCCTCGATAGCAGTGTCAGCCTTCAAGCTTTCAGAGGCTAAGAAAATGTCAAGCTTCATACAACTCCTCCTACTAGCATGATGAATAAAGGCATAGTAAAGACGTGAAGCTGCTGAATGAGCCTCTATTAAAACAGACACTTTCGTAGGTTAGAATTTGTCACTGATTATTCCTGAGCACGTCACCCTTCTTGTGCCCTTTACACTGGACACTCTAATATTTTATACTGAGGAATGTTTATCTGGGCAGAGGAAATCTTGTAGTATTTCACTCCCACTAACTAGAAAAATATACAACCCATAGGTTTTGTGGGGAAAGGAGACTTCTGTAATTTCTAGGCAAACGAGCTTTTGTTTCAACAGTAAAGCTCTTTAAAATCACAGCAATAAAAATTAAGCACTGTCATTATCACTTCTGTTTTCTAGTAGTGTGTTTCACACATCATAAGATTGTTATAAAATAAATTATTTTGGAATTGTAAGTCTAAAAATAATTTTCATTTAAATGCATCTTATAGAAATAAATTACGATAATTGTATTATATACTTAAGCACGACAAAACTTCATTGACATGTTTTACTCTACAAAGCCAAGCAATTACCAACTTTTCACTTAATAAAGTTTATTGAAATAATTTTTTTTCCCCCACTTACTTTCAATTAGCACTTTTCTGCCAGCCCAGTTGTCTTTAATCACTTGTATGTTTCCAAAGTGCGCATCGCTGAAGAATATGCGGTTGGTACCTCTTCCTTTCAGACTGTAGTCAAAAGCAAGAGCTATCACATTTTTGAAGTACTCTGGATTTTCATATGGCCTTACTGGGGAATTTAAGTTGGTTTCATCTGACAGGTGTATACTCTTTAGTATTGTCCTTCCTGAGTACAACAGGTAACCTTCATGTCTCAGGCAAGTTATTCCATCTTCTGCAAGATACCCATGTGCGCAAGCACATGTTCTCCGTGTATTTCCCCGATAAAGGCAAAGCTGATGACATCCACCATTGTTCTTGGCACAAACATTAGTACCTGTATAAAAACAAACAAAAAAAAACCCATAAAATTTCTATCTTTTTTTAATATTGCAATTAGTAACTTATATCAAGCTGTAACTTTATGTATTCTAAGAACTCTTAAAACTGTTTCTACAATATTCACAAGTAAAACAAAGGCTCGAGTAGAATGTAACTTGAACCACAACCCAAAGACAATTTTAATGAATATAGTTAGTGAGGAAATATAATGGATGTCCTTTCCAATCCACAGGAGCACATCTTTTATTAACAGAAAATGATAAAATGGGTTATTCCTCCATAATCAGCTGAAGACTTAGAGACTGTTTCAAGTGCTTTGAAAGTTTTCTTTTTTTTTTTTTTTTTTTTTTAAAACACCTGTTACTGTCAAAAGTCAAAATTAGATACCATCAGAATACGGTACTCCTTTTTAGACAATTTCTATCAAAATGAAATTATATATCTTGACAGGTATGATACTGTGTCAATCCAGTTCCCTGTTTTTAATAAAGACATTTCCTAACATTTTGTTCTAGTTTCCTTTAAAACCTGACTTTAAAAACTTACTCCCTGGAAAATGCATACCATTAAGAAATCATTGTCATATTAATAACTTCAATGACTTAAACTACATTCGTTGCAAGCAATATTTAAAATTACAGTAATTGTCAATAATTAGATGCTATTTTACTTTGTCTTTTTTGGACTACATATGAATTACTATTATAGTTAGTTTAGATAATTTAGTTTCTGACAGCACTTTCTATATAACAACTCAGCTCTTTCAATGTAGCCATTTTCCCATTTTTGAAAGTTTTCCACATAGCGAAAGAGAAGAAAACATTTTAAATAGACTGTTTTCAGGTAGTAAACCATAATAACTGTCAGGGAAGCTGTAGTGTCTGAAAGTACTATTGATTGTATTTTCTAACTGCTTCATTTCAAACCGAAGATACTTTTCCGAAAAAAAATATAAATAATGGGGAATGAGAGTTAACTTGCTCTTAAAATTAGAAACGTTGAATTTTGTGTTCCTAGGCAAAATTACACGAGACGTTATTCTTCCACAGTTATATAAAAACATCTGGAGATTTAGCTGTATACATTTTTTGCATGTGGTTTGTTTTAAAGATTCTTTTAAAGTTTTATTAGGCTAGAAAAGTTAATATCTGTTTGGAAGGATGAGAGGTTGAGAAGAGAAAGGAAAATCTCTCTTTGAAAACTTCAATGCTTCCACAGGTCACCAGCAAACAACTTTAAAACTTCAGAGTTCTAAACTCATTATAGTTAAGGAATATCCTTACACATATGTAAAATAACACCGAAAGAGAGGAATCCGCTTCGGAATCACCCTGCAGGACTGGCTCTTCAGAAAGGGTAAAACAGGTGTTTAAAAAAAAAGCATTCATCACAATCAGCACAGGTTCTTAGTTTTGTGGTTTTTTTTGTTTTTTTTTTTTTGTTTTTTGTTTGGGGGGGTCTCGATTGGCCAAGAAGCTAGCTACAATTTTTTAAAACAGTATTACCTATTTCTAGTTCAATGAACTTAAAAAAATATATGTAATAGTGTGATACAGAAAAACATTCCAAAAACATTTTTCACCTGTTTTTTTCCCTTTTGTCCTCCTGGCTCACTGACAGCCCCTCCCAAAGACATTAACCATTTGTACCCTAGTAAAATTTGAAAAATGTATTAAAAAACCATTCAGTTATGTTTTTCAAATTAACATCAAAAGATTTTTTTAGGCTCAGTAACCATTGCTCCTGTTGCTAATGTGATCAAATCTTTAAAACTATAAACAAAATAATGACATTCAAAGAAGCATTTTTTTATCCAGTTGTTTTATTTTCTTAATTCTATAATAAAGCCCTTCCAAGCAAGCAGACATTAACTATTTGTAGCCTAATTAAAAGAAATTATAAGGTTTTGTGTGGATTTTATTTGTATCCACAAAATACGATATCCAGACTACTCCGAAATTACATGCAGACATTCTTAGTAAAATTAATATGAATATGTTTGCAAAGCGATTTTTTCCAAACTATTTAAATTTTCCTTTAGGAAAAAAAAAATTGACAGTTTTCTTACTGATTGTTAAAGAGGTTTTCTCTCAAAGTGGAAATTCGTTTTACAAGTTGCATTTAATGTGGTTATTTAGGAAAGATGTATACAGAGGAGAAACAGGATCTTTGGGTATGTAATGCTGTGATTAAAGCAACTCACGAGTGCTACCAACATCAGACGTATGTTCATATTAAAAAAATTATCTTGTATTATAGTAGTATTTTCGTTTTCTCTCTTTTTGAATATCTTTATAGAAAATTTTGTCTGGAGTAACTGGTAGCAGTTTGATCTGAGGAAATCAGCATTGTTTTTGGTAGACTTCTGACCACCTTTGCTCACTGCAACAAGTTGTTCAAGGTCTCTTCAAAACTAGAAATTTAGAAGGAAAAAGATAGCTAGAAGCACGATTATCCTTAGGTAGTAGAGAATTAAGTTTTACCATCAATACTATAAATCACTGAAAGCATATGATAAGTTTTGTCTCAAATTCTCAAAATCAATTGAATATGAAGGAAATTGGATTATTTAACAAGGTCTCTTCCCACACACACACAAACAAACCCTAGGGCTCAAACTCAAGTAATTTCAGGAAATGAATATTTGAGACAGAGGCTGGAAAGTTTAAGTTGTGAAAAAAAAAAATAAAAAAATAAAAAATGGTTTGCTTTCCAACAGAAATTCAAGACTGCCTGAGATTACTGCTCTTGAAAGCACAGTTCAAGGCCCTTCTCATTCCTAATGCTGTTTTTTTATTTTTTAAAAGGAAAAATACAAAGTAACACCACCAAACCTGGAATGACAGGAAGTGTTTTGGTTTCAGATTTTCACGTTTTCAGTTTGGTTTTCTCCTTAAAACACTCAGAAGAATTCTAGTAGGATTTCTACTATATGTTTTCTTTAGTACCTCAATTTTAGCTTCAAAAAATACTTCAAAAGTACAGAGTGGAAATAAAATCAGTGATTACTTAACTTTTGGTATGCTTTAATATACATTAAAAGTAGGTGATATTAAAACAATTAATAGCATCCTTAAGAACAGCCAACCTTTCTCTCGTGCTCTATTAAAGACTTTCACTTCCTTCAGGTTTATTCCAAGGCCAGTCCTCATGGTCACAGCATCCGTGGCCTCATTCTTGTGGCCTCTTCTAATAGAGCCATTTGCATGTGCTCTGCCAAAAAAGTTGAAGATGTCTCATCAACAATCCTCAACTAATTCACACCAAACAAAGGACTGAAGGGCAGTGGAGAATTCACCCAAGAGAAGGTGGAGAAACCTCTTCTCATCTATGACACTGATACGCTTTAGCTTTCAGTATCAGAAACGCCCTTTCTTTGGAAATTGCACAGCTTTCTGTGATCCTTTCTGTGACCTTGCTAAGGAATGGCTAATCCTACAAAGGTGAAGCACCTGGCACTGAAATAACATTTTGAGACTCAAATACTTATGAAAAATAAATTACCTGTCAGACCAGTAGATGTAAGCTCCAAACACCGCGACTGAAAACATATCCACATTGCTCCCTGACAGCACAATCTCCCGATTCCCTCCACTCTCAAGGTCAATTCTTTCTATCTTGTCGGTACGAGCATCACACCAATATAATTTATTTTCCTAAAGATTAATTTTAAAGGAAATATCAACAGTCTTATCCAAGTATTTCGTTAAGAGTTATTAAGATTACATCAAAGTGGAAGACTAGCTGGCTTCAATGAAACATAGCAAATAAGTACATTTTTACATAAGCTGGAAGACAGAGGAACTAACCTCATAGTCGATGGAAATCCCATTAGGCCACGCAATCCCCAGGCTCACAAGCACAACCTTCTCAGACCCATCTAAGTGTGCCTTGCCTATGCAGGGACTCTGTCCCCACTCTGTCCAAAATAAATACCTAGAATGTTACAGATACAACCAATTAAAATACCATCAGAATAAGAGTTGAAAATGTGTAATACTGTACTTCTACTGCAAACCAAATGCACCGTTAAATATTTAAAAAACCGTTACCGTTACCGTTAAATATTTAAAAAACATGGTATCTCTAAACAATCTTAAGAGACTAAATGTATCATAATACTTGTTTCATAGAACACTCTATTGAGAAATTTTTTGCAGATGATAATTATGAAGCAATTCTTAAAACTGTAATTGATCAGTCAATATGCAATTCTATTCCTTAAAGAATTCAGCTTTGCACTTGGGGAAATAAATTAGAAAAAAAAAATTACTCGAACAGAAGCTCTCGCATCTAATTACTAACAAATGTGATAATACAAGAGATGTGTCTAGTTTAGAAATATCTTAAATATGAAACAGAGGAGCACTCTGGGAAACAGCAGTGCAAAAACATTATATTTAGGAATAAAATATCTTTCCTATTTCCTCTGACGCACATGGGAAGAATCTCCACCCTACTTATCTAATTTCACATTGCTGTCTACTTTCTGGCACAGTAACATCACTGTCTTGAGGCAAGATGCCAGGTCAAACTGCTGCCTTGACCTCTCACTTGTCAATTTATAGCTTCAGGTATTGCAAAATGAGGCCAGCAAACCTACAGAAAACACTTCCTTTACTGAACAGTAACCTATGGAATAGCTATGTACATATATCTGTGTTAAAATATATTATAAACACACACAATTTTATATATATTTATATTCTGAGCCAGAAAAATCCAACATAATAAAATTGAGGTCTGGTGTATTACTAATTACCTGAAGAAAAGAATTTTCATTGACAATATTTACAAGCACACACTAAAATATTATTTAATAATACACAAAGTGAATAGAACACGCAAAACCATTCTCCATTTCTCTGGGTGGAATGTATATTTTAGTCTGTTTCTAAAAGATTATGAAAGTCTACCCCCTGACTTTGGTGATATCATTATGCCAATCTATTGTTATATTTGATTGGAGGACTGCAGATGTGAAAAAATGAGAGATAAAAATGGGAGAAGGAAAAAGTAAGCACGGATCCTATAATTAGCTCATCAAATTTATCTTTTTTTATCTTTTTTTTATCATCAAATTTATCTTTTGAAACAATGTATTTTGGCTCTAATTGTAGGGCTTTCTGGCTGTAATAGAAATTATTTTCACCTCATACTTCTTAACATAACAAATAATTATATGAATAGTAGCTATAAAACTTATACTACATTAGAAAATTGAACTTATATATTAACAAAATTAAAAATATATCTTAGAAAAGCTAAAATACCATTAACCAGTTGGGTATCAACAATCACTGCTTAAGTTTAATACAACGTTAACCAGATTGCTAACAGCGCCTGTAAAGAGAGTTGAGCTTGCTTTTGGGCATCTAGTCAGAGGTACTTTCTTAACACAGGACCATCAAGTAAATGCTGACTACAGAAAAGCAGATATTCAATGTCTTTGAATTAAACATTCCCTGCTCTTTCTTCAGATTAGCTACTCTGAAGAAAAGAAAAAATAAATTAAATATAGGATCCTCTAAAGAAAGTTCTGAAAAGCTGTCAAAAAAAGTAATATAAAAATGATACATCAACTTACATAAACTATTAAACTAATATAGAAAAACTTGATCTTCCCATATCTTCCCCAAAGGTATGGGAAGTGCCATCTAAAATACTTGTTTCCTTTGTAGGTAGCAATATTGCAATGCTTGAATAACTATGACTCAACTTATTTTGCAACTAGCCCGTATGTAATGTACATAGCTGACATGGAGACGCAAGTGGCAGAAATTTGATGCTGGCCCAGAATCGAGTTTCAAAAAATCTTCTTTGAAAAAAATCTGAATCTGAATTTACTACCCCCCACTCCCTGATGCCTAAGCACAAATGAAATTTCTGGAACGTTATTCAAGGAGGTACCTTCAAAATCTAAGAATCATTTCAGTATGAGCTTAACCCCATATTTCAAGTAAAGTTCTGAGCTTGGTCAGGAAACTGTTATTTAACTGGGGGCGGGGGGGGACAGAAAGTCAGCCAAGTGTATGTTGTATGAACAAGCACCTGATGAGGGACAAAGACACTCCTTTGCAGCGCTACACCTTCTTAACTTTTTCCTTAGTAACAACAAAGTTACCAACCAGCTGAATGCTGGCTGCTTCATATCTTGGTGTAACTGGCAGATTCAACAAGATCTAATAACTGCTATTTTCCCCTCCATTCTTATAGCTGTCAACTCCTGCTTCAAGAGAAATGAAGAATGTGAAGTCAGGGCAACGGGAGAGAAGAATACCTTTGAAAGTTTTGCCTCGTAAAGGGAAAGAGATACGACAATAATGCAGAGGGTAAAGAGCCTTAATCTTCCCACAGAAAGCTATACCTGCACTTCACTAGCAAAACATTGCTATCTTTCTCCTGAAGAAACTTGGATTGGAGACATCTCAAGATATCACTTTGTGGTAACACAGCATTAAAAAAAAAAAAAAAAGAAGAGGTGAACTTGACCTACCCAGAAGACACTGTTCTACCAGACATGTAAAATTGTAATCTGGGGTCCTCTCATCCTCCTGTGTTTTCTTCAGTATTCTAAACACATCCAAAAACTATAAAGCTCAACCAGATCAAAACATCTAAGGGATGTTTCACAACTGAATTCATTTCTACATTTAACATTTCTCTTCTCTACTCGTTTGTTTTGGGTTTTTTTTAGTTGCAAGTTCCATAATTTAAACTCCTCCAAAGTACATTTTATCCACAAATAAGTGTCTTATCTGCTTTTTGGTGGCATTACGCTATTTTAAGACCTAAGAAGATGGTTTGGTGGAATCTCTAAATATCCATTAACTTAAAAGCAAAAACTGCTTCTTTCCAAATAATCTTGTTAATATTGCTGGCTACTATTCCATCTGCTTATGTGCACACACCATTTTGGTAAAATAAAACCATGAACTGTTTAATCAGAAAGCATAATGTAAAAATATTGTCATTAAAATAAAAATATCCCACTTCAATAAAAAAAAAATCAGCTTTTCTATCAATAGCAGTACTAAATATTATTCTGTCACGGATTCTGCATTTACTTTTCCCTGTAGCAATTGTTCAATGCTAGATCTTCGCATTCCATCCCTCTTCCCTCTCCAAATACTATAGAAAAATTGATTACACTTTTTACCACTTCCAGTGGAAAAGAATGGATTTTACTTATATAACTAATATTATTTTAACATCTGAGTATTATCCAAAGACCACATCTGCTGCACTTAGGGCTCACATGACTCACAGGGGCTTTGTCTTTCCTTCAATGTAAGGGGCGAAAACATTTCTATACATGTATACAGCAAAGGGATTATGTACATGTTGTGGAACATTAGTGGAAATAAATTACTATTTTGAAGAAGCTTGATGCATTCTTTTGCTCAGCAGAATTGTATCAGACTTCTACGCACTTACCTTCAAAAGTTTTTTGTTTGTTTTTTTTTTTTTTTTTTTTTTNTTTTTTTTTTTTTTTAATTTTATTTTTTTTTTCTACCAGGAGAGCACAGCTATTCTGATACACTAAAGACAAAATCCATAATAATTAATTGAGCCAGATCCTGACTAGGATCTGGTGAAGATCCTACTCTGAAGAACAGCATTAATCCAAAACTGTTAGCAGATACTGTCAAGCGACCAGTGCTGCTATATGAACACAGCTGTAATGATTTGTGCCAAAGCTATTCCTTTATGCAGAAAATAAAACCAGTTATTTCTTTCACTGTCATTCTAGTCTGAAAAATACACAGACCACTATATCTGAATTCTCATAGAAGAAATCATGGTGAAGATCCAAACAGCATTTTGAATCACTGGTATCAATCCAGCCTCAGTGAGAAGTCAGAAGTCTTCATTACTACGGCTGCAAACTTCTCTGAGTACAGAGACTGCTACCCTGAATATGGTGAGATACTGGTCTGATTCAGTCTGGGGGAAATGAGCTACAGTGTCATCTCCGGCTTTGGGGCCAGGTAGCTGCTCAAATACTTCCTTAAGATTTTGATACACACCATTTCATGCTTCCATTTTAGCAGGGTAAATCTACCAGTTAAATCTACTGAGTCCTTCTTATATGCCTTTTCCTCAGAAACTACATTTCACACACCCATGAAAAAAAGATGGGAATTCTTTTCAGATTTTAATGCTCCTGGTTCAGTTGTACCTCTGCTAAGGAGAACTTTGGAGCTGGAAGGAGACAGAAGGTTCTCTATTTCTGTTAGTGGCATAGTGTAGTCCTGTCTCTCAACAAGCAGGTGGATGAATATGGATGTCATTTTTGACAACCCTTACTCTTACCCACATGCTTCATCTCCCACCGCTTTCAGCGAATCTATTGGCTGTTCGAGTCACGTAACACTGAAAATAATAACTACCAAGGATTATACTGTTTTACAATTTCATTATGACACCAAGGTCTTCATCAGCTATTCCCTGGATTTTCTGGAAACTTAAGAATTGATTTAAGCAAGCTTCCAAAGAATGGCTAACCTGCAGCTGAAGTTATCATCTAGAAAATGAAAACCATTATTCAAAGTACAGTAAGTATACCATGTATACAGAGACCAATGAAAAAACTCATCATATGATAAAAATAATGCTTCCTTCTACCCATAATTAGTTTCCAACACAATCCTTTGGAATTTTATTAAATGCTTATCTATTAGAGTGAAGGCCTTGATTAACTTATCTGAAAACTTGAGTGCTAGCATGCAAACTTTAAAAGAAATGCAAGTAGCCATGGTCGTGTTACCCTTTTTCTGGGTGTACCGCAATAGATCGTGGCTGGTCCAAACCCTGGGATATAATTACATATCGGAATGAGCCGTTGAGCCTGGCAACTTCAATTAAGTTGAAGCCATGATCCGTCCAATATATGTTACCTAGAAAAAATACCTTGAAGTTACTGGAAAAAGAAAAGACTACTAGAAAAAGTATGTAAATCTTAAATGCCAAAGTGAGGACCAGATACTATATGCTATATTTTAACTTACATGTGTCACAGAACCATAGAGTGGTTAGAGTTGGAAAGGGCATTAGAGATCATCTTATATTTATAACTTCTAATCTGATTGAGCCTTCTGTTTTAAAACATAAGCATGTACTGATGGCTTTCACCATTGAGACAGTCCATGTAAGAAATAGTATCCAAGATATTTAAAGAATTTTTCTGTCTGCAGTAAAATTGCAAAAAACATTGCTTGTACCTCCAAAGGAAACAAAATATCTAAACATTTGAAATGTTAGAAATGAAATGTTAGCTGAAAGCAAACCATATTTAGGCTTGAGCTGAAGATGCAAGAGCATACTGCAGGAAATCATGACAAGTCCTGAAGCAGGTGAAGACCCACCTGCTATCCAGTCCACTGCAATGCCTTCAACTCTTCCCAAACCATTTGTAACGATGTCTTCCTTCCACGTTTGATCTCGTTTAGATCTGCTAATTTTGTTGAAACCCATGTCTGTCCAGTAGATTGTATCATTTCCTATAAAATACGTGACAATGATTCTCAGATTAATTCAGTTACTTCATTCCAAGTTTCTGTATCAGTAAGTATAAAAGCTGCCAAATAAAACTTTATTAATATTTCTCAGAGTAAACAAGAATGGTATCAAAACCACCATTTTTAATTATTCATTCTTTTTCCTATTTTAAAACACTTTATTTGAAATAATTAAATGAGAATTCTAGGTTTTCTAATGGACATGTAACACAACGGGGCCATGGCAATACACGGATACTACTACTCTTAAAAATCATGGTCAACATGTCTTTTTTTTTTTTTTTCCCCTTAGACATTATTTTGTTTGTTAATCACCATTCCAAAATATTTAGAAGTCAGAAAATCTACAGTGTAGAACTGCCAAGGAAGTCTTTTCTTTCAGTAATCATAAAGATTGAATTTTGCCACTATAAAAAAAAATAACTAAAAAAAAAGGGTGACATTTCAGAGTGATATACTGATAAAAGAATAAAAAAATGACTCATATTTTATTTTAAATGCCCTGATAAGCCTTTACTAGGAGTCTTTTTTGGTGTTTTAAGTCATGTCAGCTGTTTTCCCTGCCATTCTGCTGCATTTGGCCGTATGTAAGGTAGAAGAGAGGGACCACTGTGTAGTCTTAGGATGCAAACCTATTTGCACTGATCATTTAAACTCATCGGTCAGGCTGAGAATTTGGAGTGGCCAAAGCACAGATGTGCACCCCTCTCTGCTGCCACAAAGGACTTTTTAATAAAGAGATGGGGCAAATGAAGTGATGACATCCCTTGAGTAGAATGCTCTGTATCTCCACTGACAGACCTCTGAGTTAACAATGCAGATGTGCTGCAAACCACATTCTGGTTTCAAAGTCATCAGCTGGTCTCATCAGACCTCCTGACATCTGGGACAGGCAGCACTCAGATAAATAAACTATTCCTTTATTTTTTCATACTTTATATATCTGCATCTAATGCCATAAGAGACAACATGTGTGTGTATATATATTTATACAACACATATTTCTATATATAAATATAGGCATAACATATCTATACATATATAAATAATTATATATCCACATACACACACACCCCTATATATATACACATGTAAACCTGTGTGTGTGTGTAAAGAGAAAAGAAAAAAAACTTCAACAGGTAACAGTCAATTCCAAGAGCACACCAGTTTGGTAGGCTCAAGAATCCTAGCCACACCAGCAATAAAACAAATGACAGATTCTGACTTCAAGTACCCCAAAAGCATAGCTTGATTATCGCATATGGGAACCATGTATTTTGCTACTTATATTAAATGAGGATGAAAATTACACAGGTCTTAATACTAGCTGCACATACACTCAGCAAAAATATATCAATCTATAAATGTGCAACTGTATGTCAAATACCCTTCAAAGGAATATGGCATATACAGAATTACTACAAACTCTTATCTGAAAGAACACAGTTAATAAAAAAAAAATTATTTCTGTCTGTTTACTTGCTAGATAAGACATTCTACAAGTGCATTTTATGTATTTCATATTCCAGTTTAATTCATCTCCATAAAAATAAACCACTTTGCATTCATACTGTGACTATTGAAGTCAGCCACATGAGCAAGAATGCACATAGCAGCTTAGGAACTGTTATAAGCACAGAGATCTCTGTGCTTTCACTGCCATGACCAAATCATAAGTATAATGCACAACTGTCTTGGTGGTGCTGTTTTCTTAAAACACTGTTTTTCAGTAATACGAAAGCTCAGACAACTGAATTACCTGGATTTGCTTCCAGATAATCAGATGTTAGAGACAAAACCAATTTAAAAAAAAAATCACATTCCTCTTTAAAATATATCACGACACACAACTGTTAAAAGTCTAAATCACTAATTTACTTCCTGTAAAATGCAGTATTTTATGACGGAGCTTTGTTTTATTACTGATAAACATTTTTCCTTAGTACACAGTATACCTGACCTGAATACAGACAGGTACAAAGCAACTAATGGTTATGTGGATGTACAGAAAAGGATGTTGAGGACATACAAAATCACGGAGATGTGCAGATATAACTTCACACGTATAAAAATACTTTCCAATAATAAAGGAAAACACATTTTCAATATAAACATTACAGGGAAAACTAATGTAACAGTCAAATCGGATTTTTATTTAGTCTGTAGCATTCCTGTAAAATGGCCAGAGTTTTTAAGCAGAATTTCTTTGTTCCACAAAGAAAAATGATATAAGTAGTGTTGGGACTGGAACTAATCAGGGAAACTCAAGTAATATTTGCTGTGCTGAAGGAATTTCACAAAGCACATGCAGTTCACTGCTTCTAGAAAGCATCCTTAGAAGTAGACGCTAACAGCTTGAGTATGCTAAGGTAATAATTACCCAACCACCCATTGATGTTAAACCTCAGCTAACACAATTTCCTTAAAATTCTAATATTCTGTTACGGTCTTATGCTTTACTTGCCTACATTTTGTTTCCTGAATTAAATCTTCATTAAACTTTGTTGTAAAACGCATCGACTATGACATTTTGATGCCATTGTTCAACGATGCTCTAAGGGCAGGGGGGAGAGGGAAACATAAATCTATTATTTTTCTGAAGTACTAATAACGGTTAGTTATTCACAGCTATGCAAAATTTTTCAGTATAAATTACCCTGAAGAATGGTTTTTTTGATTTTTCAGGTATTTCACAGAAGCTCAAGAAAAAAAATTACACTCTTTTGCTGTACAGTGTAAAAACATCCAAGGAATTAGTTGCCAGCAAACCAATAAAAATGCCTGAGTTTCAAATACAGAAAAAACTAAAGTATTTCCTGAGTTTCAGTTTTTACTTGGATATAGATGATATGATCCAAATGAGAATTCTCTCTCATTTTATGGAGACCTCCCACCTATACACACCTGTCCTGGTTTGAGATAAAATGAACTAATTTTCTGTTTTACAGTTTTGCTTTCTTAGCTAGGCCTCTCCTAGTTAGCTGGACTCTGAAATTAACAGCACATTGTTCAGAAACTGTCCACTCTTAAGTTGATAAGACCTCATTAAACTAAGGAATGGTGTGCAGAGATGCTCTTGCTTATAATTACCGCTATAAAAACTGCTGTCAGGTAATTCTTTGCCCTGTTGGAGGGTTGGAAGAAAAGCGTAGAGGGGTCACACCTGTAGGGAGGAGTGGACAGGACAAGTGACCCAAAACTGACCAACGGGGGTATACCATTCCATCTGCGTCATGCTCAGTATAAAAGCTGAGGGATCAAAGGGTCAACTCTTTTTTTTTTTTCTTTCTTTTCATATTTCATATGAGGAGGACCTCATCTGTTTGTCTCCCTTGAATTCCACCCCAAGCACTCCTGACTCCAGATTTGGAATCCAGCTCCTGTTGATCACCGAGTCCAGTCTGGGACTTTTCCCAATGCCTGCTGGTGACGTGATCGTCATCCTGGGAGCTTGATACAGTTTGGTATATACTGTATATGATTGTTTTATTTTTTTTTTATTATCTGTTTATTATTTATTATTTCAATATTTATTTATATTTTCATTAGTTTAGGGGGTTTTTTTTTAACTCCTAAATCTCTTTAACCTCTTTCCTCTTTTTTTCTCAGAGGAGGGAGGGAAGGACCATCATCTGTCGTTCCCATTGGTTTGGTCAAAACCACAACACCACAGATAGCAGTGCCTGGAGGCACAACAAGAGCATGAGTTAGACAGGGACAGAAAACTGAGACACAAGTGGGAAGAAATATGTAACAGAAAACCTCTGGGTTACCAGCTCCGACCAAATTCAGATCTGCTTTTCACAGAGGCAAAACCTTGCAAATCTTAAGCTACTTCTGCAATGAACTAGTGCAGAACTGAAAGAGGCTCAGCAATAACACTATTATTTCAAAACTACCAACAATTTTAGCTAATACTCCACCTTTATGGAGGCTTTTCGGCACTAATGAAAACCTTCACATAACCACTTTGTATTGTACTTTAAAATGCTACTACTCATTAAGTAGTTTGCACCCCCTAAGTCCATAGGAGATAAGGTAGTGTCTCCTGATGAACAGGATCGCTTTCTTGGAGACTGTTCAGCTTTCAGTTGGGATAAAATTAATTTTCTTCCTAGAAGCCACTGTGTTTTGGATTTAGTAGTTCTACCCATCAATTTAAAGACCATCAAATTAAAAATGAACAAATGATGATGATGCAAACAGACATGATTTCGGTTCTTCAACTCTTAGAATGCCCTTGATGTCTCAAACAAAGCAGTGCTGCTCTGCCATGCAGGCTCTTCCCACCAGAGCAAGCTTAAGCACAGAGCACCTCCCACCATGTGAAATAACAACTACCACAAATATAAACCAGGTACTAGGGAAAAAGTACGATGGGCTTCCTGGAACAACATTGACAGGAAAGAACAAAGCGCATTTGCATTTGTGAAGAAGCCTGAAGCAGCAGGGAGGCATTGATGCCATTATTTTTACAAATGCAGAAATGAAAGGCTACTAGAATCACACTCCGTTTTATAAACCTGTGTCTGAATTAACACTGGCAGCCCTACTCTGAACAACCTCTGAAAATGTCCAAAGGTCAAAACCACCCTAGTAGCTCTTTTATGAGAGTTTAGAAGTGCCAAGGCATAGGAAGAAAAAAGGGACATTCATCTTCTAGCTCTTTCATGTCTACAAAAATATTACTTTAAGTCTTTTAACTATGATATGCTGCAGTACAAGCATATTTTAATATATTTTAGCCACTCTGCATGCATAAGTATTACTGAGAGCAGATCAGAATTTGGGAACGTTTCACAATTAGGAATGAAACACAAGCAATAGTCACTAAGTGAAAACAAGACAATCGCCAAGGTACCTTCACTTGCCTTCTGAATCACATTTGATCATCACAGGTTTTAGGAATGAATTCAGAAAACAACAAAATGAGAAAAACAACTGCTTTTTAAGCTGAAACGCTCTTGAAAGCTGAACTGTAACTTTTTATAAGACAGCATCCCCTTGTGATTTCACTGCTACTGAAGATTTACATTCATGTTTAGCAATGCATTTGTCACTATCAATTGTATTCATGTTTCCTTTACACAAGTGGCACTTGTGAGTGAGCCTCACTCAATTTCATCCTTAAATCACATTTTCCAGAAAGCTAAAATTTCATTCATGCTTCTTATTCTTCCAAAATATTAATTTGATATTGACTAGTGAAGTCCAAACAAAGCTCTCTAAAGTAGGAACTGGCATATCCTATAAGCAGACTATGCTAAAAGAAATAATCCCCAAACCAAAGAAAACACCAGATGCAAAATCCCCAATAAAATCCTATTATCAGTATTTTAGAACTAAAAGGTCAACTTTCAGATTTTTATATTGCGCATCATAACTTTGTAAAGCTTGCCAGATGTGAATTCAAAAATGATATTTAAGGTAAGTATACCGTAATTAAAAAAATGTAATTCCTGCAAAATCCAGTCACATTGTGTTAGTACTCTGTGTCATGAGCAGACGTTGCTACCACTTCTCTATTATCCTGTAGCTTTCCAGGAATAGGTGAAATCAGCTGTATCAGAGTCTTTCCCATCTAAGACATGTATAAGGGCACTGGCTTTTAAGTGATTTTTATGTCTTGGTAGACTGCGACTGATCTATACCTATGATGTAATGAAAGCTCTGAATGTTAGCTCTCACTGATTTGAAAGCAAAATATACAAGTATGAAGGCACTCCAAAATGTTGAGTGAGATTGGAATTTTGCTAGGCAGAGTAGAGGTGCAAGAGCATCAGGCCAAATGAAATCAATGAATTTAACTCCTAACCTGTTAATAAAGATTAAATGATACTTGTCTGACAAAGTAGTCAAACAGCAAGCAGGAAAAGGTCTATTTCTAATATGAAGTCATATATTAACATATACTTATGCAGAAACTTAGGCTCTCTCAATGCTGAATTCTCAGGCAGATGTAATTTGAAAATGTAAAACAATGGAGTATGACAAAATAATTGTATGCTTTAGGAAGCCAATGTTCATATGTATATAAGACAGGTAACCAAGCTTTTTTTTGCTAAATTGCTAGTTTGTAAACTAACAGGTAATAAAAACTGCTCATGAAACATTCAGTTTAGACTAAGGTTGGTCAGAGACCTAATGGGGTAAAAACACAGAGATGTTTTCAGGTCACTATTTGGTCACAGATTTCTTATTTTCTGTAAAGTAATCAAAAATTCCTAGCATCTTTGAAGATATTTAGAGAGCGTTTAGTACCAGTGGGAGATGCATCCAATTACTTTTCAGGATCTGATCCTTAATTTGTTTCCACCTTCTTTCACATGCACACAAAACAGAAACCCCCTAATTTCAGAAAAGACTTGTGAGGATATCGACACTAACACCAGTTTCCTATTTATACACTCCAGTAGAAAGGTATGTAGTGTACTTAAGACAAAAATGCCTGTTTCTCAGGCTGTTAGAGAATCTGCTTCCAAAAGGAAGAAACAGATAAAGACTTGGCCTGTGGACCACAGTGAAGCAGCTGAGATTGACTGGACAAAAAGAAAACCACCCCGCTCAGCTGCCAAACCCACCTGCCCAGTACAATTCACAGGACTAAGGAAATTCAGTGGAAAAAAAGTGTCATGACAGGAACAAGCGTCTTTTTTTTTTTTTTTCTATGAAAAAGGAAATAAGGAAACCTGCTTTCCTAGAGATTTATGACAACTTTCTGCAAAACCACAAGGTTCCTGCTTAAGTTCCTGTGATGTCTCCACTGAAAAATAGCAGACAGTACTCCTAATGCAATCTACATAAATATAATACTTTTTTCTTTCTATTTACTGTAAATAATAAATAGCCAGAGGTTAACAGTGTAACACACAATCAACTTCCAATTCCTTTTACTACAGTTGTAGCTACTTGGAAAGTTTGAAAAATGGGTGCTTATTTCATTCAAAAAAGAATATTACACAATATTTACCATACATACACTAAACTATAGATCATATTCACCTGCGTGGAAGTCTATGCCCACAGCAAATGAAGTTCCAGATATAGGCATTAAAGCATCCATTTTGTCATTGGGATCAAGAGGAATTCCTCTAATTCCTTCATGAACAGAATACATCAGAAATGATTCAATACCTATGGAAAAAATAAAATAGCCAATGAGAGTAAAGAGGAGACTTTCCTAATTAATAATACTTGAGGAATTAACAAACACTAGACATAGTTTTCCAATACTGCTCCACCGTTTTCCACAATAACTCCATCTCTTTGAAGAAACATCCATGAATTATTATGGTGTATTTCTCAGTCAATGATAACTGATAAAACATCAAGGGAATCACTATCCATTTCAAGCATCACCTTAGAATTAAGCAGTTAGCAACAATAAAAAATAAAACAAGAAAATGAAAGACACCCAGGTGATCAGGCCCAGCCAGCATGGGTTCATGAGAGGCAGGTCTTGCTTGACAAAACTGATCTTCTATGACAGTGACCTGCTTGGTGGATGAAGGAAAGGCTGTGAGTGTTGTTTATCTGGACTTTAGTAAGGCCTTTGATTGTCTCCCACTGTATTCTCCTGGAGAAACTAGCTGCCCATGACTTGGATGGGGGTAGTATCCACTGGGTTAAAAAACAGCTGGCAGCCTGGGACTAGAGAGTGGTGGTGCATGGAGTTAAATCCAATTGTCAGCCAGTCACGGGTGGTGTCCCCCAGATCTTGGTACTGGGGCTGGTTCTCTTTAGCATCTTTATTAATGATCTAGATGAGGGGATTGAGTGTACTCTCACTAAGTTTACAGATGACACCAAGCTAGGTGGGAGTGTCAACGTGCTCAAGGGTGCAAAGGCTTTAAGGAGGGACCTGGACAGGCTGGATCAATGGGCCAAAGCCAATGTGATGAGCTTCAACAAGATCAAGTACTGGGTCCTGCACTTGGGTCACAACTCATGAACACTACAGGCTTAGGGATGAATGGCTGGAGAGCTGCCCAGAAGAAAAGGACCCTGGGGTGTTGGCCAACTGTTGGCTGAACGTGAGCCAAGAGTGTGCCCAGGTGTCCAAGAAAGCCAACAGTATCCTGACCTGTACCAGGAGCAGTGTGGTGAGTAGGACTCGGGAGGTGATAAGTCCACCAGTTCTTGGCACTGTGGTGAGGCCCCATCTCAAGTGCTGTGTCCAGTTCTGGCCCCTTACTACAAAAAAGACGTTGAGGTGCTGGAGCAGGTCAAGAGAAAGGCAACTGAGCCGCTGAGGGGTCTGGAGAATAAGTCTTACGAGCAGAGGCTGAGGGAGCTTAGATTGTTCAGCCCGGAGAAAAGGAGGCTGAGGGGAGACCTTCTCACTCTCTACAACTCTCTGAAAGGAGGGTGTAGAGAGGTGGGGAGCAGTCTCTTCTCCCAAGTCATAAGCAATAGGACAAGGGGAAACAACCTCAAGTTGTGGCAGGGGAGGGTCAGATTGGATAACAGGAAACACGTTTACACTAAACCAGTTATTAAGTGTTGGAATGGGCTACCCAGGGAAGTGGTTGAAGCACCATCCCTGGAGGTATTTAAAAGAAGGGTTGACATAGTGCTCAGTAACATAGTTTAGTGAGGGTTGTTTTTTGGTTTTGGGTTGGGGTTTTGGGTTTTTTTTGGTTGTTTTTTTTTTTTAATCAGAGTTAGATTGATGGTTGGACTAGATGATCTCAAAGGTCCCTTCCAACCTAGACAATTCTATAATTCTAAGAATATATTTTTGAATTATGAGAAATTTAAGAATATTTTCAGTGCAATTCTGCACTATCTGTACATGTTCAGCAGGAGACAATTTTAAGGACACCTTTTAAAGCAGGACTCAAGACTGTAAATTGTCTTTTGAGGCATGGGAATTATTTCCCCTCACTTACTCACGCACACTTCCTTTGCAGACAATAGAGAGAACTAGAGCGTTTTAGTGAACAATGCAGCTGAATAATTTTAAACGTCTGCTTTCCTGTGAGATTAATCACACTCCAGATGCACCTATTTCTATTAAGCAGGAAGAAATCGTACTGTCTGAAGGTCTTGCTATGTAGTCATTCCCAGTCAAGATGAATCACACCTAATTGTTGACACCCAAAATTAGAAGAAATACTTTGTCGCCCTAATCTGTTCGTATATTAGAACTCGTATATTAGAAGTTTAAGGGAAATTACATAGCACAATGATATGTAATTAATATTATTGAAGAATTTTAACTACCATACACAAAAAAAAAGCTCATTTTTCTTCACACCAATTCTTTGAAATTTTCTTGCCTTTTAAGGACCAAGCTACTAGAAGACCCCAAGAATACGGACTATAAAGTTTCAAGTAGACAATTATAACATTTCCTTCAAAGCAAGAATAAATCTAGCTTGCAAATTAAAATATCAATGGTAAATAAGTATATACGTACAAAACAGTACTTGTCAGTTTTTCTCCATGAATTTTTGAAAAGAATAAAAATTATTTTGACTCATGACCACTTTTTAACTGAAGGAAAAGTATAACTGACGTTATACTATATAGTCGTATAACTAGACATAAAGAAAGAATACATTTCCACCACAAAATATCCACCTGTTTTACCTTAATCCAAAATTGGAAGTTATAAATATCTGGAAAAGTAGTTGTAAAAGTAAAAATTACTGTTTTAAAAAGAAATAATAAACATTAAGAACATATTATTATGTCATATAGAAAAGCAATGAAGTAGAAAAGCCACATTTGCGTTGCTTAATTCTGCTTCCATGTACACTCTGCTATTATTTAAGGTAGCAGTCCCTCATAGGAATAAACAATATTAAATTTATACAAGTTTAAGGCACCTTGACCATAAGAAGGCTGTTTGGTATTATTCAAGCAAAAAGTAAGACTTTGGATATAAGCTGTGTTTTTATTTTTTTAATATTTATAAGTGCTAGTAACAACGGCTCAGATAAATTCGCTTTTCTGTCTATGTTAAAAAAAAAAAAAAAAAGAAAAAAATATTCCTCAGAGTTTCTATGCAGATATAAACAGAGTAGTCCTAACTACAACAGACATTTCTCTGTTACAGCTTTAATGAAGCACACTTTAATGAAGCAATGAAGTATGGTTAGTTAACTTAAAATTAATAAAGAAATTTTAAGTACTCGTTACAGCATTTCCATAAAGCTGAAGCTAGTTAAAAAGTATTAAAAGACATTTTACCTTTGCATGCCATGCGGTTTTTTTGAAGATTGTAGCCTACTGTACACACACAAGTCCTGGTGGTTTCTGATGTTGGTAAACAAAGCTGGGAGCATCCACCGTTGTTTAACTGACAGGAATTGCTACCTAGAACATCAAGGGAGAAGAGACAAGAGGAAATAAAATTTGAGCAGTGAAATATTAACTAAAAACAAATGTTGGCATCATTAGTATTACCAAAATCAAATTTTGTTCAGCTAACATCTTTGAAAAATTGAAACGTGCATAAAATATTTTAGTTAAGGTAGCAATCATAGACTCTTCCATGTTTCATTCTACAGTGTTTTAGCCACACACTTTGAGCAGTGGGTTTTTTCTCCTCCACCCCCTCCCACATACATATATATATATGTTTTAATTAATTCAGTTTTCTTAAGGTCAATGTGCTTATTTGAAAGTAAAAACATATGATAAAAGCCAAAAATATTACATGAAGTCTGCGAATACTAATGCTGAAAGCTCACTGACATTAGACTAGAAGTCATATATTATTGTAGGCCATGAGAAAATCATTAGGCATATTATAATAATCCATCAAATTTTTATATTATTTTATATTAATATAATTTCTATTATAATATTCATATATTGTATATACACAAACTAGTTTAGTATATTTAAGCTATGCTCCTATGTGATCTCGCAGATCCATGCTCCTACTTCTGAATTAAAACAACATTTAAGGAATAGATGAACACTTTTTGATAAGATTTATAATAAACCTAATACATAATGCAATTAAAAAATCTCAGAAATTTGAAGTTCTGTGAACACTTAAGTCTACTAAGACATTCAAGGGATTAGTTGATTATAAGTTACCAAGTCCATATGAACCAGAGTGCTGTCACATTTATTTTTGCATTCCCAATTTTGAAGTAGAAAGCATTTCTTCATCTAAATCATAGATGTTTTTGAACGATCCAACCATACAAATGGAAAAGACAGGTGAGGTTTCAAAGCCTCAACGGAACAAATTGTAAAGAAAAATAAAATCTAGGACACCAGATTTGTATACAGAGAAATCTGTAAGTGATCTCATCACATTTGCTCTCATGTCACTTTGATTTAATGAAATGCAAGGTGCTCACAAAATATGCCAAAATTCTTAAAAAAAAATAAAGTGCAAGCGTAAAGCCAAATCCCACCTACAATGTTTAATTGTTTTATATCCAAAAGCCTTACACTGCTCTCTCAGAACACTGATCGACGAGGTGACATTTCACTACACAACTTCAGGGCTCTTGTTCCGGCTAAAGTTCAGTACTAGAAGAAGCCAGCACTACGCCTTTTCTTGACTGTTGTACAATGGAAGATGCATATAAGGGCCACAGACATCAGATATAGCCAAGATCTGGGCACTCCTGAGGCTCCGTCTGTGCGTCTCCATGGTAGGGAGCTCAAGCATTTAAAAATGACAGAAACATTACTGAATGCCTAAATTTTTATTACATACTGTTAAACCACATTGAAATCCAAGGACAAGACTGACAAAGCACCTTTGGTGTTTCCTGGAATCATTAAAAAGCGGCAGGTATTCCTAGCAGTGCTCAATATGGGACTGAATTCACGTACTCTGTACATAGACTACTTATAGTCCATCAGATATCAGACAACTTAGCTCCATCCTGTGTTCTTCTGGAATCTTCTCTGCAGAATTAAATAATTCATTTCATGGAGATCCCATCTTCATCACTTTCAGTGCAACCGACGCTTTGGAAGTAGGTGGAATCAGAAATAATCTCTTTCTAAACAATCTCTCAAATGTCTTCACCTCTGATCTCCAAATTCAGAAAAACTGTGTGTATGACCCCAAATTACACTTTTTCACATTATCTCAGCTCCCACTTCACCAACTAAGTTTTTGGCAGTAGTAGCAGTATTCCCCTATTTTTCTTCTGCCTCACTTTTGATTTATGCTACTGTCACTTCTGTCAATTTAGATGAATTAAACTGTCTTAAAGCAAATAGATAATTAAGAATATTAATGACTTATCTCATAATACTTCATTTCTTAAAACTCAGTAAATCGAGATGAGGTTGATACACAAGCTGATTTGATTTTTTTTTTTTTTACTAAAAATGTTAAACTTAGATTCCCTCAAACTTCAATAGTGTGAACTTCAGAAAACATCTGAGAAAATAAAATACATCAGGGAGATATTCTAAATAAAATTCCCCTATTATAGTCAGTAATTTATTGAATAATAAAATATTTATACTGATTTATCATTGAAATACAGTGAAATATATATTCTTTTGTTCTAGCCACATTTAGAGAACAACATGGGAAAAGATACTATGCAGTCTAAAAGTTGTTTAAATATGCTTAAAATTTAACATACCTTGTTGTGCTGCTTTATCATACACTTTCATATGTACAACACCTGAAGTTTTGTTCCGCAGGACGGTTGGGTTTCTTCCATCTTTTTTGTTACAGGTCCCGATCTGAGCCGAGTTCTGGTCTGCCCACCAAAGCTTTTTATCTGTAAAATTTTCAAGTGTTAAAAATGAAGAGGATCGCTATCAAAGTGTATATGTTTGATACCTAAGGTGGGAAAAAGCTTTTGGGGTTAATTCTCAGATCAATTTTAAGGAAAACTTCTTAAAGAAAAAAATAATGTGGGTGGTTTTTTTAATTTTAAACCTATAAATTTTGGAATTATTTTTACTTTTTTTCTCCCTATGTGATAGGCTTTCATACATTTTTAAAGTGGAAAAACTGAATTACCAACTCATAATTCAAAGCTAAAAAGCCTTATTCTCAGGTCATATACTACTACCACACAATTATTGATTAAAACTAAAATAATAAACATTTTAATACTATTAAAATATTGTTGCTCAAAGCCCACACAATTTGACTGTTCTCAAACCTTGTTCTATCCGTTCATTATGTAGGTAGAGATGACAAGAACTCTGGTTCCAGGTTTTTATTGCTTGACTTAAGTCTTCAAATTAATAAGCATAACAACTACCATAAAAATAATAAAGGATCTTTTTACCATCTTAAAATTATCAAAACTACCAACTTATACAAAGATTTTTCCATCATAATTTACACAAGATTTTAAAGTAAAATTAAAAATGAGACCTGCAATGCACATACTAGCATAATGCTTCAAACCATCCTTGTCAATCCACACATGCAGAATAATTGAATGATTGGATGTAGGATTTGTCAAAAATTCACAGATTCTCACTTAATGCACAGTTTCAGTATATGCAACATATTTTTCAAGGGTAGGATTTCAAGTGACTTGAGCCATAAAGATTTCATTTAAATTCAGCCAGGATTCTAAGCAACATGAGGACAGAAATGCTAAGTTTGGTCATATTGTCCTGGCCATATTAATTACTGTGGCATGTAAATTTTTTATTAAAAAAGAAATTAAGATACCAATGCCAGTATTACATAAAAATAATCTTCATAACAATTTATACAATGGTGTATGAAGACAAGCAATTTTAAAGAAATTTCAAGAAACTGAAAATATACATCACTTCAAGAAAATGTTATTTTTGAAGCCCCGTGAAAGTAATTTAAATGTGAACATTAAAGATTGCTTTAGTTTTGTTCAGAAATACACACCCTTTTCAGTCTTACTAGTTTGCCATTTTGAGACTTTAACTCATTACCTGCCAGAATTAATGAAAGAGCCTCTTCAGTTAAAGAGTTAATTCAGTTAATGCTACTCTTTCATTCAACTAATGACAACTAGTGAGTTGCCTCAGTATCAACAGTTTATAAGATCTTTGAGGAAATAATCTTTACTATTTTTCCTTAAACCAGTATTGGGGTGGTACTCCTACTAGGTTTTGAATATTTCATACTGCATACCATCGCCTGATACTGTGCAAATGGGCTATAAAATATGTCACAACAACCACAAATCAAAAAAGGAAAAAGCATAGAAGACCGATCAGAAAACACAGCAAGAAGAAATAAAGCAAACAGAAGAAAATAATATTAAATATTCATTTTTGAAAACCTTCACAGCAGCTGTCATAGAAAATCTGTATTACCTACTGCTCAGGCTTGGAAGACAGAATAGGTTAAAATGAGGGAAAATCAGAAGAAAGCCACAAATGCCCTTTACTCTCTTAGTATTTCTTTATACTCCTCTGCACATAACAGGCCACATTTATTAGCTTTACTGTAGCTCTGAAGGATGATGTCAGGACCATAGAACTGCTTCCTACAATAGCCACATCCTGTCAGCAGTATGTTGAAGATGCCAAGGTGATGATGGAAAAGCTCTGCAGTTCTGCGCTGCCCCTTATACTGCCAGGGATCAGTCAGGTGTCATGACACTGGGGTGCTCAAGGACTGCTCACCCCTATATCACGTCTGATGCTACCACAATTTGAGAATCAGGGTACCAGACAGAATCATAGGGTGGTTTAGGTTGGAAGGGATCTTAAAGATTGTCTAATTCTAACTTCCCTGCCACAGGCAGGGACACCTCCCACCAGACCAGGTTGCTCAAAGCCCCACCCAGCCTGGTCTTGACCACCTCCAGGGATGGGGCATCCACAACTTCTCTGGGCAACCTGTTCCAGTGCCTCACCACCCTCACAGGAAACAATTTCTTCCCAATATCCAATCTAAATCTCCCCTCTTCCAGTTTAAAGCCATTACATCTTGTCCTATGACTACACTATGTCCCTATATATAGTGTATATATACACTATGATTCCTATATATATAGTGTATATATACACTATGATTCCCTATATCCCTCCTGTAGGCTCCCTTTACATACTGGAAGGGTCTCTAAAGGTGTCCCTAGAGCCTTCTCTTCTCCAGGCTGAACAAGCTCAACTCTCAGCCTGTTTTCACAGGAGAGGTGCTCCAGCTCTCTGATCATCTTTGTGACCCTCTGCTGGAAACACTCCAACAGGTCTGTGTCCTTCCTGCACTGAGGACTCCAGCAATGACATGCTTCTGTGACTTCCCAAGACTGAAAAAAAAAAACAAAAACCAAAAAAACCCAACCCAAAAACCACACCCCAACCTTTAACTTTCAAATATGCAGCCACCAGCATTGCACACTCAAGGTCGAATCATATGTTAGTAAACTAATATATCCTATATACGCATCTTCCACGAGATAAATTACACTGGTTCAGTTTAGAGTAAATTAAAGAATGCACTGAAATTACAAAAGTGTATTTCTAAAAGGCAAGTGAACCTTTGTCAGGTCCAAAAGAATAATAAACAAAGTGATGGTGCTTACTGTCTAATTTTAACAGACTAAACGCTTGAGAACTTAAACTTGCTTCCTAAAGGAGAACTCAGCTAACTCATAGCGACCGAATGTTAACAGTCAAGATCTCCTTATCTAACCAAGGCAAAGTTCTCCAGCTCTTATTTTCCCTCATAAGAAAATATATTCATGTTTATCATAAGTAATTTCAGCTGGCTTGTTCCCATTATTCATCAAGCTCAATGTTTGCTGGTAGGAAAGCAAATCCTTTCCTGTCCAAAGACAGTCCTCTTCCATTTGGGGGAAGCTGAAACACAGAGCATACCAGACATAGAGGATGCAGTCAGTGCTAACTCCTAATGTCACTCTTCAGTCATTGCATAAAAGCATTATTTCAGTGAAGAGCTTCTTGATGGTACTAGCAAATCTAGCAAATCCAATGCCAAGCACTGACAGCTAATTCTATCAAGTGTAATGGGAACAACTTCTCATAGTAGAGGCATGAGACACTTTTTTTAGTTTTTGATAACTACATCAAAACTTGGGAAAAAAAATAAAAGCACAGAGCTAAGACAACCTTTGTCAAAATACAGATTTCCTTTTGAAGTGAAACCAAGAACACACATCTGCCATACTTCCCTGATGAACTCAAAAAGCCACCCCGAACAAAATCTAGTCCGACCGAGCCCCAGAACACTGTGAGAGAGAGGGATGATTGACTGGTTGAGTCTCTCCCATTGCTGGCAGACAGATGGTCACACAGCACATGTGCTGGCCGGCAGCTCACTTCACGTGTGGCTCCAGAGTGGCAACAGCCCATGCTTTGTTTTGACACAGAGAAGATGGAGAATAGCATGGAGAGAAAAAAAGGGACATTTAAGAAATATGTGAAGAAAACAGGGTATTGTGACAGCAAAGTGTGGAACTGTGAACAGGGAAAGGCTCTACAAGTGCTTGCAGTAGAGACAAGTTGGGCAACAGAGAAACTTGGGTGAGGTCTCAGGTTGAAAGATGTGGGGTATAGCACTGGAGCTATTATGGAGAGAAGGTTATAGAGAGAAGCTGAAGGTATTGGAATTAGAAGCTGAAGGTATTAAAATGCAGGACACATAAAGTAGTCTTCACCAGTTCCACTTTTGTGGCAACAACTGGTGATTTGAAGCTAATTCCACGAAAAAAAAAAAAAAAACAACCCTAAATTAAAAAGCCTAGTCATATATGGAAATTCTCCTGACTACTGCAGGGAAGAAATCCATTTTCACAAGTGAATAAAATTGCTTGTGATGCTAAAAACCATTTTGCATTACAACCGGATTATAATCAATAACAGAAATCATGAAGAAAAAAAAAAAAGCAAAGCAGACTGTACTTCCCAACGCGTCAGTATTGATATCAAACTCAAATGTCAATCAACATTTTAACAACATATTAATTCAGACCTCAATTTGATCAATAGTGTCAAGGCCAACACAATGCAGTTGTTGTGCAAATGTTAATTTAACTATGAAGGGAAAAAAACTTGGAAAAATGAAACAAAATTGTAGTGTCAATTAGAATTCAGATTTTTCTTCAAACTGGAACAACGTAAATGACATTTTATGGGCAATACCACACGCTTAGGTCACTGTTGCTTTGCAGTGAGTTAACATTTCACTCATAACTANTCCACGGATGGGGCAGCCACAACTTCTCTGGGCAACCTGTTCCAGTGCCTCACCACCCTCACAGGAAACAATTTCTTCCCAATATCCAATCTAAATCTCCCCTTTTCCAGTTTAAAGCCATTACATCTTGTCCTATGACTACACTATGTCCCTATATATAGTGTATATATACACTATGATTCCTATATATATAGTGTATACATACACTATGATTCCCTATATCCCTCCTGTAGGCTCCCTTTACATACTGGAAGGGTCTCTAAAGGTGTCCCTAGAGCCTTCTCTTCTCCAGGCTGAACAAGCTCAACTCTCAGCCTGTTTTCACAGGAGAGGTGCTCCAGCTCTCTGATCATCTTTGTGACCCTCTGCTGGAAACACTCCAACAGGTCTGTGTCCTTCCTGCACTGAGGACTCCAGCAATGACATGCTTCTGTGACTTCCCAAGACTGAAAAAAAAAACAAAAAACAAAAAAACAAAAAAAAACCAACCCAAAACCCACACCCCAACCTTTAACTTTCAAATATGCAGCCACCAGCATTGCACACTCAAGGTCGAATCATATGTTAGTAAACTAATATATCCTATATACGCATCTTCCACGAGATAAATTACACTGGTTCAGTTTAGAGTAAATTAAAGAATGCACTGAAATTACAAAAGTGTATTTCTAAAAGGCAAGTGAACCTTTGTCAGGTCCAAAAGAATAATAAACAAAGTGATGGTGCTTACTGTCTAATTTTAACAGACTAAACGCTTGAGAACTTAAACTTGCTTCCTAAAGGAGAACTCAGCTAACTCATAGCGACCGAATGTTAACAGTCAAGATCTCCTTATCTAACCAAGGCAAAGTTCTCCAGCTCTTATTTTCCCTCATAAGAAAATATATTCATGTTTATCATAAGTAATTTCAGCTGGCTTGTTCCCATTATTCATCAAGCTCAATGTTTGCTGGTAGGAAAGCAAATCCTTTCCTGTCCAAAGACAGTCCTCTTCCATTTGGGGGAAGCTGAAACACAGAGCATACCAGACATAGAGAATGCAGTCAGTGCTAACTCCTAATGTCACTCTTCAGTCATTGCATAAAAGCATTATTTCAGTGAAGAGCTTCTTGATGGTACTAGCAAATCTAGCAAATCCAATGCCAAGCACTGACAGCTAATTCTATCAAGTGTAATGCGAACAACTTCTCATAGTAGAGGCATGAGACACTTTTTTTAGTTTTTGATAACTACATCAAAACTTGGGAAAAAAAATAAAAGCCCAGAGCTAAGACAACCTTTGTCAAAATACAGATTTCCTTTTGAAGTGAAACCAAGAACACACATCTGCCATACTTCCCTGATGAACTCAAAAAGCCACCCCGAACAAAATCTAGTCCGACCGAGCCCCAGAACACTGTGAGAGAGAGGGATGATTGACTGGTTGAGTCTCTCCCATTGCTGGCAGACAGATGGTCACACAGCACATGTGCTGGCCGGCAGCTCACTTCACGTGTGGCTCCAGAGTGGCAACAGCCCATGCTTTGTTTTGACACAGAGAAGATGGAGAATAGCATGGAGAGAAAAAAAGGGACATTTAAGAAATATGTGAAGAAAACAGGGTATTGCGACAGCAAAGTGTGGAACTGTGAACAGGGAAAGGCTCTACAAGTGCTTGCAGTAGAGACAAGTTGGGCAACAGAGAAACTTGGGTGAGGTCTCAGGTTGAAAGATGTGGGGTATAGCACTGGAGCTATTATGGAGAGAAGGTTATAGAGAGAAGCAGAAGGTATTGGAATTAGAAGCTGAAGGTATTAAAATGCAGGACACATAAAGTAGTCTTCACCAGTTCCACTTTTGTGGCAACAACTGGTGATTTGAAGCTAATTCCACGAAAAAAAAAAAAAAAACAACCCTAAATTAAAAAGCCTAGTCATATATGGAAATTCTCCTGACTACTGCAGGGAAGAAATCCATTTTCACAAGTGAATAAAATTGCTTGTGATGCTAAAAACCATTTTGCATTACAACCGGATTATAATCAATAACAGAAATCATGAAGAAAAAAAAAAAGCAAAGCAGACTGTACTTCCCAACGCGTCAGTATTGATATCAAACTCAAATGTCAATCAACATTTTAACAACATATTAATTCAGACCTCAATTTGATCAATAGTGTCAAGGCCAACACAATGCAGTTGTTGTGCAAATGTTAATTTAACTATGAAGGGAAAAAAACTTGGAAAAATGAAACAAAATTGTAGTGTCAATTAGAATTCAGATTTTTCTTCAAACTGGAACAACGTAAATGACATTTTATGGGCAATACCACACGCTTAGGTCACTGTTGCTTTGCAGTGAGTTAACATTTCACTCATAACTACATTTAAACTATTAATTACAGTGAAATACAATCTCACAGTAATGTTCTACACGAAGAAAAAAGTATGAACATTTCCTTTCTTCCTCCAATTAACTATGTACTCTTTTATACATCTTAAATGAAATAATTGAGTGGGGCAAGTCTGTGTAATTGTGAGTTTAACATCGTCAGCATTTTCATCTTAGACTGAAAAACTGTAGATGATCCAGAAGTAAAACCCAGATCAAAAAACCCGAAAACTTTTAAACTTCAGGAATACTGCCTTTCCAGCAAATATTGTATATTAGCTTAATTTCTAGTTCATTTTCTTTTCAGTTAAATTAATTGTTGCCTACTCTGCAGTTTTAATATTTAAATAACTGATTTATAGAACCAGCCAGTTGAGTGTTTCATGATGAAAACTGAAGATCTGAAAAATAATTTCCACTGTAATAACTGTAAAAAGTTCCAGCACTCTGAAAATATCAAGGAGAAAAAACACTTCCTGAGTAGTCTTTGCAGGTATATAACTAGATAACAATCCATAGAACCAAAATATTCTGATGATAAAGATTTTGAGACACCAATGGAACTCTCCAATTAAATCTTTGTGAAATCCAGAGGAAATCTGTCATCCTACGCAACCAAAGGGAGCAGAATTGACTGAGTGAAAAGATTATCCTGCAATATCAATCTGTTAAGTCAAAAGCGGCTTGTATCTGATGACGTTTTTTATCATATAATCCTTAGAACAAGAAATTCTTGTGCTCAATTTTAATGGAGTGAATTATAACAGAAAGACAGATGTGAGAAAATACAAAAGTGTGTGACAAGATCCATAAGCGAAATCATTGGAATTTGTCTTTTTTTTTCTTTTTTTTTTTCTCCTATGACATTATGTCCCACAATAATGAGTTACATATCCTAAAGTTTAGGGTACCTTTTTCAATGAACTGATTCTATGTGAAGAATTGATTTCAGTCTTCAAATCACCTATTTCATCATGAATCAGAGCGGCCCATTAAATAACGCAGGTAATGACTGCTGCCTTATATATAGCACACTACACATGTTTTTTGCATAGCACACTAAAAATTTTTTCTTCAGTCTGGAGTACAGGAAAGAAGCAAAACACAGGTTTGGTGTTTTACATTGCTCGGTTCAAAGAAGCAATCAAACAATTTCAGGCATTTCTTTAATATTTTGTAGGAAACCTCCCACTTGGCTACGGTTTCAGCAACTCACAAAACTGTAGTCTGTTGATCTGCCTGTCTCTTTAGGGAAAGGAAGCAAACAAAAATCCCAAATAACCACCTTTCCATATTCCTTTACCAACAGATGAAGGCATGGCAAGTGCTTAATCAAGGAGTTCAATTACCAACAATTATCTAGACCGTAACAGTTTTCTTTCTCCCCTTCAATACTAGCACAGATGAAAACCATTTCCACAAAACCAACTGAATGTTCCATCATGTATCTCTTTTGGTTCCTCAGCTACTAAATGAGACTATTGCTGCTTTCATATACATCGCTAACAGTATCTAGACAATTTCCATCCCTGGTGTCAGACCTGTCAGATCATAGAGTTCTTTCATAAACTCATTACTAGTCCTTGAAGTACTTGACCCTGAGCACCGAGGCTTAGTAGTTTCCTACACCACATATATAGTTAAAAAAGTTTGAATACTCAAAATACACTTCATAATGATTCTTTTAACTTCCTTTTCTGTCTTTGTTAAGATGATACCTGAATAAACATATAATTAAAAACATAACTTGCAAAACCTTACTGAATTAACATTTATTCTTCTTTTACATGGAGGTTTTACAATTAGAAAGACATACGGATAAACTATGAGGACCTAAATGAGAAACACAATCTGAAAATTTAAGCGAGATGAAATCCACACAAATCCTGACCAGGCAGGTATATTAACCAAAAAAAACCCCAAACCAAAACTAAAACGGAAAACCAAAAAAAAACCAAAACCCCAAACTCAAACAAAAACAATCCAAAAGCCAATGCAAAACACAAACCCAATCCCAAACAAACAAACAAAAAACCAAAACCAAACAAAAACAAAACAACCCACAAATTCTGAAGTACAGATATTTTGAGGACAAACTTCTTACAACTCACTGCCACAAAACATCAACTAGTCAGAGCTGGCCAGTTACACCCTAAGACCTAAAGAATACAGGTTTTAATTGCGTAGAAACTGCTGGGTGGCCGGTATATGCCACACCCCAATCTCACCCCCAAAACGCCAGTTATTTTTTTACCACAATTCTATGGAGACTTTTGGACTATTTCTCTCTGCATTATTGATATGTACTCTCTCAGTAGATATCTCATCTGTGAGTTGTAGCATTAGGATGAATTAATTTCTGTATTCATTGTGAAATATACCAGATTATACAAAATGACTTGATGTGGCATAAAGAAAACTTATTTTCACGAGAAATAACACTATCAGAAACCTTTAAATATCAAACTGAAGTTAAATTATTTGCTTGATTATGCTAACAAGAGTGTTGTTTGATACTAATTACAATCTTATTGCTGAAACTGGGTTATAATATACATTAAAATTGTTGTATTTCTCAATTTTGTTGGGTAATTAGCATTAAGTGCAGCAACATATTGGGAAATAGCAATTTCAGATGCCCAAAATTGCTACACCAGCATTGTGGACAGTCCTTCGGAGATTTCAAGCAGTCCTCTGAATCCAAATTTTGATGGGCCATTAGTTTTCATTAATGGTGGCTTGAGTATTTATGGAAGACAACTATGTACTGTACTTAGAACCGGGCAAATTGCCTAGATGTATTTCATATATTAATGCTAATGTAATGAATGGTGTAACGGCAATTAGAAGAGTGATGACTTGGAAAATTAAGGTGTACGTATTTGAAGTTTCCTGATATCAGTAGCCCCCTTCACTTCGCAATCCCATCCAGCAAAGTCACAGCTCCCACCATTTGAGTTCCTAGAAATGCATTCGGGTGATAATTTTGAAACTTCATTTAGGATAAAGCAAAAATCAAACAACCAATATATTATTTAACCACACGATGACAGGAAATGGCAGCAGGAAAATATCTCAAAAATACAAACCCACATTTTCTGTCTAAAATGAAATAGTGTAATTGTTACTCTTTTGATTGTTTGAAAATACATCTTGAGAGCATTATTATATACAGTTGGTGTTCAAAAGACTTCGTTCTAATATCTGCACTTCCATTGAAAAGTTAATATATATATGTCTGGTTTTTATTGTATTGCTGATTGTTGGTGGTTTTTTACATGCATTTCAACAGAAATAACACTTCCGAATAGAATCGTTCACTTCACAAAGCTAATTTATTGCATACTAGTAAAAAACAACTAGAAAATGCTACTACTTAGTATCATGGAATATTTCCTTTGAGGTTTCTACCAGAAGTATTTAAATAAATAAATGAAAAAATCACCAACACACAAGAAATTATATCCTCATTATACAATCTACATCATATTCCTACATTGTAGTGAAATGAGCCAAATTTTGTGATTTTGAGTAAACTCTATTTATGTGAGGACCTGATAATACAATCCAATTATTTACCTCCACCAAAACTGCTGACAGGAGCCTGCAATATCTTTTTCTTCACAGCAACAAACTTAGAGTAACTAATCAATACTGTTCTAGCAATGCTCAGTTTATGATTCAGAGCCATATGTCATTCAAGAAAGGATACGCCAGTTTGGAAATATATCAGTTGTTGCTGCAAGTTCCCTTGCAATCCAAATCTTGTAATATAACGACTCTGCTCACCAATCCAGAAATACATGTAATTCTCAACATTTTCATTAAGTAACTTGGAAGGCAGGAATGAGACTTCATGCAGAATGCTTCTATGCAATTTGATTACTCTCAGGCACTGGCTACCAGTAAAATTGCTAAAATTAGATGCTGAAATTGATATATTAAACTCAAACTTTAACTCAAATATAGGAAGCACCTTCTTAATCACAGAATGATACGGGGTTGGAAGAGACCACTGGAGATCTTCTAGTCCAACCTCCCTGCCAAAGCAGATCTTCCTAGAGCAGGCTGCACAGGAACATGTCCAGGTGGATTTTTAATGTCTCCAGAGACAGAGACTCCACCACCTCTCTGGGCAGCCTCTTCCAGTGCTCTGTCACCCTCAAAGTAAAGAAGTTCCTCTTCATGTTTAGATGGAACTTCTTATGTACAAGTTTGTGCCCACTTCCTCTTGTTCTCTCACTGGGCACCACTGAAAAAAGACTGACCCCTTCTTCTTGACACCCACCCTTTAAGTATTTATAGGTGTTGATTAGATCCTGACTCAGCCTTCTCCAAACTAAAAGGACCCACGTCCCTCAGCCTTTTCTCACAGGACAGAGAGATTAATGTTGAAAAGAGTATCACTTTACCATGTAACAAAATCAGACATTCTGTCTTGTAGAACACACTGAGTTTCCAAAACAGTGGATGTATTTGGTATCAATTTGTAAATTGTGTCAGTATTAAGTGTTGAAAATTAAGCAGGGCACAGGGTGCTGTGAATTAGATAAGCTTCTAAAAGACCGGAAACTTCAGAGGTTTTTTTGAAGAAAAAATTAAGAGTTAATAAAGAAGCTGAAGAAAATTACTGTTGACCAAATGCAAGAGAAAGAGCAGTGGGTGGTACTAAACAAAGCATTCACAGGCATTTTTGAATGGTAAATTAACTAAAAATGACTGATGTTGCATCCAGTGACATTTCACACAGTGAAGAAAAAGTGAGAAGTGTAGAAAAGCAAATGTGGGTTCATGATAGATTTACAGCAGCATCTTTATAATACAGAATGAAAACAGTAAAAAAAAAAAAAAGAATTGTTGGCATGGAAAAAATAGTGGGTTTTTTTAATATATTCAAATGCTAATGGAATATAATTTTCATCCCATCTATACCATGCTCAAAAAGATGTACCAAAAGCAGGCATAAAAAGACCAGGAATTTTGGAAAAAGAAAGTTGGCTGAAACTAATCAGTAGAAAACCAATAAACAAAAGAACAAAAAAACACAGGAAGAGGTGAATTGTGTAACTTGTTTCCATTTCACCCAAGGATAAACCCCAGAGTCACTTTGGCACCAATTTGTTTGCTAATGTTATCGTTATCTTCTATATGCTCCCACTAAAGGTTATAACCATAGTAACACATTAAACAGTTTGGAAAGGACTAATCAGCATCTGAAACAGAAGTGGTAACTTCCAAACAGTTTGCAATGGCTAAACTGCAACACTAGGATTGAGGGCTTGAAGGCAATGAAGAACAAGCAAGGAGATTCAGGAGTGGGACTAGAAGGGAGTGGCATTCAGCATTGCCTGCTGAAGCTCTGAACTGCTCCATAAGCTACATTAAAAAGCAACCCAAAACTTTACCCACTGAGCTAGCACTAATTACGGAGTTCATCTCACAGCACATAACCATGGAGTGCCTGAATGCATCTCAATTCTCTTCCCATTTTGAAATTCACAGAATCGAAGAGCGAGATAACACAGAGATAACAGAACACCACGTGGACTACCAAAGCAAGAAAGAAGTTAGTCTTGGGCCAAGCCTCTGTCAGTCATTAGTTTCTTATAGTTCTGGAAAATCTTCTGGAACATAAACTCTAAGATACAGCAAAAAACACTGGAAACTGTCAGAAGATCTGTTAGTTTTCTGCACAAAAGGTCATTCGAAGAATGGAGGACACGTTCTTCGTGCAGACTACTGGATTGCCCTCAGGCTTCTCTGTGAGCTCCTGCTTTCTGATACGGAGACTCTGATGACTGGAAAAGATGCTAGTAAAGAAATGTTTCCCAAAAAGCTAATTTTTTTTTCAGAAGCAAGAAGAATCGAGGTGCTAGAAGAGATCAACAGTATAGGAAATTCATTAGAAATTCTGCACTTTATCTGAGTCCTTTCTCCCCCAGCGTACCTTTCCCTGGTGGGGGAGAGAGAGCACAAAAGCCAGGACTAACTCAGATCGCATTGCCCCATCCCCTCAATCCACCAGGCCTTCCTCCACTGTTTCCTTGGTTTAGCTCTTCAGACCAATAAAAGTTCAGATGATCAACAACAGTTGACCCACGTATGACCTGGTGAGACCACTGTACAAAGGGAGTCTCAAAATACCCAACTCTTTCTGACTCCTCTTTCTGCCTCAAAGGAAACACGACCCAACAAATACGACACGATCACATACTTGAAATAAAGAAACAAAATATAAGCTTTCCCAACTACTGCTTTTACCTGGGGGAGACACTAAATGTGAAAGACAGAAAAATAAGAAGACAGTAGGAGCCTACAGGACTCTGGAACACTGAGTGGAACCGAAATGCCACGAAACAGTTAAGAGTTTGAGCACAGATATCTGTTTTCAGTTGCTGACAAATTCAGATGGTAAAAAATGTTACCTCAGTAGATACACAGAGAAGAAACATTCCAGCTCATCTTGGGTTTTATGCCCTTACTGTATTTTTAGAAAAAAACTAGTCAATAAAACGTATGAAATGGACCAAAAATGATGCAATAAACTTTGTGATTAGTGTGATTCATCTGCCAAAACTCGCTATTAAACTTGCAGGCAAACAGACCAACAGGGGTACTAAATTTTCTCACACAAACATATTAAATCTTACATTAAAACAAATTACTAGTTCTTATTTATTTATATATTATTACTTATGGTCATTTATCAATTACAGATCTCTTATCTTGCTTCTTATCACACTGGATTTTCCATTCTGATCCATTTTACACGGATGAAAGCCTGATTGTAAGCTGATGTAAAGCCACCAGCACTTCAGGAAAATAGATTGCATTTATGGTATTACAATATGTTCCACAGCGTAAAAACATACTGGAGAAATGAATACAGAAACTTTTCATGTTTTTTCTATCTGCACATATAGGACTATTTATAAAAATGTATTTGTTTGCACTTTTCTCTACCAGATTTATATACGGAATCATACAGAAATGTTGTACTGCAGTTTATTACAGCTATGGCTCTGAAAGACAAAACCCAAAAGCAAAACAAACAGAAAAAAACAAACACATTGTAAGTTTTGTTGACCAATTTTGAGTAGGAAGAATTGTCATCACCCAGAAAAACAAAGCATGCCAAACTAGGAGTATTAGATGTATATATATATGTTTAAAAACTACACAGCAGAAATTCTAGTGTCTCTACACCTGCAATAATTCAACTACTTTCATGCAAACAAGCAGAAGAGGAGGCTCCGAGGAGACCTAATCACAGCCTTCAAGTACCTGAAGGGGGCTACAGGAAGGCTGGGGAGGGGCTGTTCACAAAGGCCTGCTGTGATAGGATGAGGAGCAATGGCTTTAAGTTGGAGAAAAGCAGATTTAGATTGGATATTAGGAAGGAGTTCTTTCTTCTAAGGGTGGTGGAACACTGGACCAGGTTGCCCAGGGAGGTTGAGGCCCCTTTCCCTGGAGATATTCAAGGTGAGGCTGGATGAGGCCCTGGGCAACCTGGTCTAGTTGGGGGTGTCCCTGTGACTGCAGGGAGGTCGGACTAGAGGACCTCTGGAGGTCCCTTCTGGCATGGATGATTCTATGATCCTATGAAATACTCTTCTTTAAATGGCAGCTATAAAGTCTTTATTCAGTATCCCAGATGGACCGTCACTGTTGTAGCTTCTTTGAATGACAGATCAAGACCTAATGCCACAGGCATCTCAGCGACAGCGTGCCAAATGCTCTTTATAGCATCACCATAAAAAAGACTTCCAGTAGCTCCCTAAAATAAAGGTCATAATTTCATTTTGTTTCTAGTCACAGTCAAATCAACAAAAGTTGATCAGTTTTTTCTGTATTAACATTCACAACTCCTTCTTGCTTTTGTTTATGAAAGTATATATATAAAAAAATTCCCTCTCAACAGATTTTGACAGCATTTAGTGTTCAGTACTATATTTGATGATCTTAAAGATCTTTTCCAGACTAGCTGATTCAATGATTTCTGTAGTAGAAAGTAGGGAGCAGCAGAAAAAACAGATCTCCATAATAAACAGCATAACACACCTCCTTCCAACACGCTTTACAAGATACTATAGCAAATATGTCATCAGTCTGTTACCTTCATCCTTTTTGTATGTATATGCAAGATTATATTTAGAAATATATTGTAATACAGATTGTAAACTATCTGTTCAATGAAATATAAAAATGTTTTTCACAAACAAAACAGTCCCATTAGCAAATGCACTGTGTGTATTATTTATATTGCAGCAACAAGATCTTCTCCAAGCTTTTGATATTTCATTATAATTAGCTTCCAATCATTGATAAACTAAGTTATTACCACCAGACTTACCCATAATGGTTAAAGCTGTGGCTTTTGTTAAGTCTTCTTTCATTGACTCTATTATTTCAAGATTACCACCATCCAAGTTGCATCTATTTATGGTTCCATTTCCTGAACTGATCCAGTAAAGTTTGTTCTCCCCATAATCTATTGATAAACCTGTAATTAACACATAAAATGATGGCTTGAATAGATAATATATATTTAGTGTTAAGCTGCTTTAATATTAAAAGTGTATTTAAGAAATATACATGCATAAACACTTATGTTATCTATCCACTCAAACTCTGAAATGAACAATGGAGAAAACCAAGGAAACTTAGCCACTCCCATTGGAAAAAACATGCTTTAAAAAAGATTTCTGCCTCCTGTTTCTCCCAACATCTAAAGAAATCAATCAGTGACAGACTGTTGAAGTAGTAGTATCTGACATCGAACTATGACTTGAATGAACTGAGGTCCTAAGAGGTCTTTAACTACTATTAAATGCAAGCCAGAAGCCATCATTTATATTCTAAAATTATGAATACATAAAGACTTAGAAAACAAGCTACTTTGTGTGACTCAGAACTAGAAAACATTCTCTCCCTACATGCAGTGCCTGCTGTTTAGAATGCCAAAATGCCAAAACTTAATACTAGTTCTCAGTAAATTTATAGTATTCATTTTGCTTTACAGTGAACTGACCTCACAATCAGTTCTTTGGAGTTTGAAGCAAGAGAACTGTGGAAATGAAAGTTCTTGAAAATAACCTACTAAACAAACAAAGCATATAATTTTCTGAAAGTAAGAGACAACGTATTTCACGCTTCCATAATCCTTTAAAAACATTAAAGTAATTGTAGCAGGGCATTTTCCCCAGTGAAATCCTCTTGGCATGATGACAACACATGCCATAATAATTTGTTTTGGTACTAGACTTTTCCCAGAACTCGTGTTAGGTTTCCATCAGCCAGTTGCCAAAACCCACAGTATTTCAGTCCATAGGTCAACCTCTTGATACTGTACAGTAGTTCTTCCATCCTGCAAACTGCTGCTCTGTAGAAAGCCAGATCTATTTTCCCAGACCTGACAGGAGAAAGCAGAGCCATGTGCTGCAGTACTTAGGGTTGGCACCACGCCACTACATCTCTACGCACATTTCACGTAGTGGGCCAAAAGGTGTCTCTGCTTTCTACAGTTTTCAAAAACAACTTTCCAGTTCCTTTACAGTTACTGATATTTTTTCCCCTCTCTGCAACCGTACCACCCAGCAGAAAAACAACATACGCTCCAGAGAGAATAAGGATAGTGAGCAGTGCCTTCAGGAGAGGTGGATCCCACAGCATCTCTCTACATACACGTGTTCTCATGCTTGTACAACGAGCATCGCCCACAGGGAAAAGATGATACCACAGACCTTGGAGACGAGCAGCACGTGTGGCACTTCTGCCTAGCACAGGAAATTTTCCTGGGAATATGGATAAGCCTTGCTCTGGGTTACAAGGGTAGTACACAATTATCAAGGTGCCCTTACTCCGAGACAGAGAGCAGTTGTTATTCCCTCTAACTCCTGACTGCCACCAGTCACCCATTCCACCGAGACAGTTCTATTGATGGGGTTGCTGTGAATGCAGTCTACACAGCAATTACAATGCTATCTTGTCAGCTTTTCTGTTTCTTCAGATGTTAAACTGGTGTTTCTACACACGGCTATTCCAATTACACAGTGGCGACTGACAGAAATAACATTCCCATCTTCTTCTACCCAAGTCTGTACCATTTTTCTTCCCAAAGCATTTTCCTGTTGTGTTTTTCCACTTGTTACTAACCTTTGAGAAAACATATTATTTCTCATGTAGGCAGAGCAGTTTTATTTAGATTTTTTTTCAGGAATTGTCCTGTTTGCACTAATGAAAATGGGTAACTTCCTAGCCATAAGCATCACAGATACTCATGCTGCACTCTAGTGTGGGTGACTGGTTTACACCTTATGCCCCAGCTCCCAAAGCCAACCGGAACACAAGCATTGTAAAATATCGCTCTCAGAGTACTCTGCTGGGTTTACAAAAAAAATACATAACCACGCCTTAGGCCACAAGGTTTTCACATGCATTTTCCAATTTCCTTACTCAAATTTCTAGAATTATGCTGCTGTTTTAAAAGTATTATCACAAAGGTTATTATTCCGCCAATTCATACACAGAGGTACCACTCTTAAAGCTAAGTATGTAATGAGATCATACCTTCCACTTCCAGAAAACCAAGTTTGATGTTTTAATTTGCTGCATTTGTGAAGTTCAGTCAAATGACTCTTGATAGCATTTTTAGTATGTTTATTGTTTACATAGTAAATATTCCTCTATCTTTATGTTTACCTGTGCAAATATTCTTTAAAAAGTAAAGGATACTTAAGGGAACAGCGTGTTCCAAGAGCATTAAAGATGGGATTCATTCCTACTACCCAAATCAATTAAAAGTTGGACACTGCTACTGCAGCTCAGATGAATTATAGGAACAGCATTTGGAATTTTTTTCACATTCACCACCTTAGTGACTCTTTATGCCTGATCACATTTCAGGTGAAAAAAACAGTGCTTAAAACTAGGAAATCCTTAGGTTTATTTCTCTGTTAAATGCACATATATATTTAAGAAATAAATTAAATTAGATTAAACTTAGATTAAGAAATATATTTAAGAAATAAAAAAAAAACAAACAAATTTAAGATTAAAATTTCAAGAGCCAATTTCATGAAGATTTTTGGTCCACATTTGCAACCATTCTGTTTGTAGACTATGCTGTATATTCAGAATGAAGAACAAATTAGCAAGGGATATCCAAGTAAAGAGTCAGCCAAGAAAATGAAACAAGAACAGCTGAACAAGCACAGCAAACAGGGCTGTGTTATACCCATGAGCAAAACAAACTCTTGAGTTTGTTCAGAAGAAAAAAAAAAAAAAAAAAAGAACAAGAAAACCACAAACAAAACTACAAAGGAAAGAACCCCAGACCGAACCCAAACAAGAGCTCCCCCTATAACTATGGGTCTTTGAATATTGCCCAGTGTGATCTGGCACATTTTTGAAGTTTATTTATCCAGGCTATATAAAAACTAAGAATACAATACTCTACAACTTAATAATTGCCATTTCCTTAAAAATAATCAAAAGGATGAATGGTTTGTATATTTAGAATAGTGTAACAAACAACTTCTTAACTGAAAATACATTCAAGACAACTGAAAATAAGATCAAGATCACGATCAAAAGATCTGTCCCACAAAGTACAAAATTTAGCACTAATTCTGAATCCCCAAGGATGCATTTTAATGGAACTCCAGTGACTGGTTGCTTTTTCAACTAATCTAGATGTGAGCCTTTTAGAAATGCAGAATGGACTAGCAAGTCATATCTAGGATGTATTAGTTAAGATAAAAATAAGAGAAACAAGCTGCCATCCTAAGATTATCAGTTTCCAAAATCCACAAATTACACAGTCTTTGTGTTAAAGCAAATTATTTTAATAGAAACTGTCTGCTTCTTTTGATAGAATTCAAACAGAGAAAAAAAAAATCCATCAGGATGCTTCAGGTCACAGATTGGAAAACTTTCCCTCATTCTTCAAGTTCTGAAATTATGTCTCAAGAAAACTAAACCCCCCATCAATTACGAGGACATCCAACTATAATAGGCTGCATATTTGTCTTTTCAAGTAATCCCACTGTGAACTCACTTATCAGATCGTTCACCTCACCCCTCAAATTCTCAAAATTAGCACTGCATGAACCAGAGATTCTCTTATGGAGAAAGACAGCTTCTCAGTTAGAAATGAAATATTAAATTAAGGTTTAAAGACTGCTACTCTCTGGCTCTTCAGCAGTGTTTTCTTTTCTCATTAGCATGTCTGATGCTAATAGTAAGAATAACTTCAACCATTAAAACAGGCATTTTGCATATATTTGAATTTAGAGTTTGGCATTGGAAACTTCATACTCATTTTATCTATGGTGTCTCTGATCATTTTTCATCAGCCATGCAACAGAATCTGTTTTCATGTCCATCCTAACTGACAATAAAAGTGAGCCAAGATGCATACCAATTAAAAAGTTTTTCAGCAATAAAGAGGTGCAAGCTTTATCTTCCCTTTACATATGTACACGCATATATATACAAACACTTTATATTCTACACTTTACATACTTTACAATTAAGAATGTTTTGAGACTGCCAAGAAGGGAAAAACAATTAAATCTCTACGGTCTCCTTATTACAAAACAGATCTCATTATTATGCAACAAGAACCTTCAATCTGGAATATAACCCATTTCAAGCAATTCTTATCAGATCTCAGAGGTGCTAAAAGTAAATCCAATACTACAGCAAGAAAACAAACTGGCTTACTTGCAACTGTGTGGTGAAGTAAAAAAAAAGAGTATGTTGACTTCATTCCTACAAGGCTTACAGGAATATTTAACCGCATGGGTAGTCCATCTGATACCAGTGAGACTTTACGTGTCCATGAAGAAAAAGCATCACAAAACCCACACGGATTTGCAAATTCAGCCTTTGGCAGCACCGATATACTTACAGACAATAAAAATAAAATAAAAGGAGGCCTTACTGTTCTACCATGTATTTGGTCCAGTGCCTTTACTGCTACTCAGAACAATTTGGGATTCTGTGACCTATGATCACAGGATACTCAGTGCAACATTTTGCACACGGCCTTACCTCTGAATATTGTTGTAATATTATTAATTGTGTTTATGCTTGACCTTAGAATTAGTGGGTTTACCACTCCTTTTTTTTTCTCTATAAATAGATAACTGTCTCCTCAAATGGACAGATAAAAAAATAATAATCAAATGAACAATAAAAGAGTTAACAAAATTTACAAAATTCTTTCAATTTAGGGTCTAAAATGCATGTTGAGTTTCTCTAATGTCAAGTGTATCGAATTATTTAACTAAGCCATTTTTGCTTCTGCCTGCTTAATGCATCAAGTTATGAAAACCCATAAATGCTTTAAAATGTAATCACTCTATTGATGGGTCATTAATAAGGCTAGAACAATTGACGTAACCACTTTCTCTCTCTAAAAGATAAAGTTACAAAAAGAAAGAAGCCTGATCAAAAATAAATAAATAGTACATATAGGGAGAGTTGGGAGTTATTTTCCCCTAGAATTGCCATAATTTATTATCAACTACATTATTTCTCATATAGTAAAGCTAAGTTATTATATGAAACCTATGCTTCAATGGTTGCTTTTTTCTCTATGTGAAAAGTTATAACCCAAACTATCTTTTGATCATGCAGTTGGGAAAGTTTTACATTTCCAGTCAAAGTATCCTCTCACATATATCCATAACTTATTAAAAACCTGCACTCTCTGTTTTTTTTATACCCATGATCTAAAGATTGAGAGCTACAGATGGGTACTCCTTCACCTTCAGTCTACTTAACTACAGAAATCCTAAGTTTCAATCAGAACAGGTCAAATATATCTTAAATTGTGAAACAGAAAAGTACATCAGTGTTTTTCGTGTCTTATCATTGTTACATAGGACATGAAAAAAAAATCATGGTACACTTAAATAGTATCTCAAAATAATGTCCATAATAAAGCATTAACAAATACAAAAAGAAACAGGAAAAAGGGTATTTACCAACAGGATCTTTTTGATTCTGAAAGAGTATTTTGCTGTTGCTGCCATCCATGTTTGCCATATTAATTGTGTTTCCATCTGTCCAGTAGAGCTTACTGAAGAAGAAAATGAACATATTTATAATGTTGCTTTGTGTACACAGTATTTTTAATGTATCAGCCTTGGAAATATTTTGTAAGTTCAAAAGGAGGCAAAATATGCAACTGACATAAGATTTAATCAACAGTAAGCTTTAGTTGGGAAGCAGTACTCAGTTCAGAAATTCTGGGTACAATCTTTCAAAGGCATGCATTTACTTTAAGCTTGCAAGAAAACAGAATGAACAAACTCAAAACATGAACTAAGAAGAAATGTTGCAAGTTTATTCAATAAAAATGCAGACATCTTACCCCTTTACAGGGTGAACTGCAAGACACTGGGGTTTATCGATTCCATGGATGATTGAGGTTTTCAAGGAACCATCTAAATGTGCCACGTTAATTTGTGTTTCATCAAATTCTGAGCTAATCCAATACAAATTACGCGATATCCAGTCCACTGCAAGACCTCTGATACTCTGAATATCTGTAAAAAGTGAAAGCAGATTTTTTGATTTTCTCTCTACATTGTTCTCAGTCTTGGTGACAAAACCCCAACAATTTCTGCAACAGTTTGTTAACAATATTGTGCAATACTCTACTAAAATATCTTTATAAACTAGTTGCCAAGAATTAGTAATTGTTATTTTTCTTCTTGAGTCTTATACACTTGCAATAAGAACATGAAAACTAAAGATTGGAGAAATCTTCCATAAATACTTCTTAAAACCTTCACATAAAGCCTATTGTCCAAAACCAATATTCAGACAGACACTGATTTTTTGCCGTATATTTTTCTAGTTCATAAAACATTTGTTACTCAGTGCAGTATTATAAAGTGGTTTGTTGTGAGTTGGGTTGGTTGGGGTCTTTTTTTGAGATGATGATGTGGAATGAGTTAGCCTCCACTAAGAAGTTCAATATCCATGTTTAATAAACATAAGGATTACTTATAACCAAGGAAGGTTCATCCTTCTTTAGTGTGAGTTATACTTCATATAGAGAATATTAATTGGTTTTCCAAAACAAAACTATGCTGAAGTTTAAAAGCCTACTTCCCTCTTCAGCACCAGGAAGGCTCAGTACAGAATACCTGAATTGAAACAGACTCAATATAGATCTGTAGCACGGAAGTAGGTAAGTAGCTACATCACTGAAGAAGTTTTGTGGTTTTATTTCTGTAGATTTTGAAGACTCTGACTCCCTCGCTTTCTTGGAAACGGCTACACATCTGTCAGCCAATGGGAAGAAGAGAACGAATTCTTGTATTTTGCTTCCCTTGTGTGTGAAGTTTTTGCTTTTCTTATTAAACTGTCTTTATCTCAACCCATGAGCTTTCTCGCTTTTACCCTTCTGATTTATCTTCCCTGTCCCACTGTGGGGAGTGGAAGAGCAGCTGTGTGGGGCTTAGATGCCTTTTGGGATTAACCCACACCACCAGTACTACCTGAGGTGGCAAAACATGAGTAAGTTAAGATTAATTTGGCACCTTCCTCAGTGTCTTTGCATGTGGTAGCAAGATATTGATTCAAAAAACGTTAGTATATATATCTGCCTTAAATAATGGGTATAAACTCATTGCTCAAGATCCAGACACTGACATGCTGTTCTGCCTTGGCATAGCTCCTATTGGCCAGCAACTTTCTAGATGAGGAACCAGGCCAACGGTGATTTAATGATTCTATTACAGTTCATAGTTTGTACACTCTCTCTTTGTCAATTTAATGTAGTTCCTTCCACAGACAGAACTACTGTCCTTGACAAACTAACATGGATGTGGCTGCAGAACGGATCACATAGACGTACGGTCAAACAGCAATGGGATTTTGGCATTTTCCCAGTTTTAGAGGATGTAACAAAGGAAACCAAATATATATCCTTGACCCACTTTAAACTGATCCCCTGCCTCTTTAGGTTTTGTTGCGTGTTTTGTTTTTCACTTTGGTTGGAAGAACTAGAAAACAAGCATTTTATACTCCTAAAAAGATTAAAGTATGACTTTGGCATCTTTGTGACACTGGCATGAGACTTCATCCAGTGAGAATCCCACTAACGTGCTTACAAAGCTTCTTATGTTCTTATAAGAAATAAGAAAATATAACCGTAAGCAAATGAGATCGTTTACACACAATAAGGAGTCTTTAAAATATTTTGATGTGCCAGAACATTTTAATTTTTACAAATTTTATATAGAAGTAACATCTGGCACCCCCCCTAAAACTCCACCACAGAAGCCACCATAACAAAAAGAATATGAAAGAACACATGATAAACAGAAACAATCACATAGAGTAAGTTTAATTAAGTTTCATGAAAAGTTTTGTTTATATATTTATAGTAAACAATTTTTTTATTCTACTGCCATTAGAAAATATTAAAAAAATCTTTCTTTTTTAGGCACTTCAATTCATGAGATAAAGAAGAGCTCTAAGAAGCACTCAAAACCTTGTACTGAAAAATGGCTCCAAATGTTATTAAAGTTGTCTCTGAGATAGCAGTGGAAAAAAAAAGGTACTCACATGAAACCACATTATCAATCTACATAGTGAAGTGGGGATATTGCCATATTTGTCCAAAGATCTCCCAAAATATGCTAATATAGAAAAAAATTCTTCTGAAGTGATATCCGTGGCAGAGCTCTAATTAATTTTCTGAAGTGCCCAAATAATCAACTAAAGACGTACTTTCAGGGTTTTTTTAATATTTGTTCTCAAAGATTAGAAAAGGTCTTATTTTACAAAAGTAAGTTATTCCTTTTCTCCTTTTCCCCTCCAAACATATATTTACCAGCTGAGGAACCAGAGTTTGCAAAGTTTGCCTCCTGAAAGTCCCTGTCAAACAGTTTTCCTATTTCCAAGAAGTATTTTCCCACATTGCAAAATAGAGAAATTCTTTCCTGTGAGGGTGGTGGGGCACTGGAACGGGTTGCCCAGAGAAGTTGTGGCTGCCCCATCCCTGGAAGTATTTAAGGCCAAGCTGGATGGGGGTTGGAACAACCTGCTCTAGTGGGAGGTGTCCCTGCCCACGGCAGGGGGGTTGGAACTCGATGATCTTTAAGGTCCCTTCCAACTCTAACCATTCTATGATTCTATGATCATGTGCTGCCAGAAGAGGAACTGACAGTGGGTGGAAAAAAACACCCAAAGAAAAATCACCGCTATTCAGGACTACAAATGCCATCACTTCAATACCAGAGAGACTGACACAGGGTTGAAGCAATCAGGTATAGACTTTACAATCCGTTAAGTTTCTGTATTCAAAGTACAGAGCAAAAGAGTCGCAACAACGGTGGTGTTAACTGCAGAAATAGCAGCCAGTCATAATTTTCCATTTGTAATATTTTGTTGCCTTTTATTGCTGTAACCAACCTATCCATAAGGAAATAACCAACCTATCCATAAGGAAAAAGCTCAGTTAAAAAACAAACAAACAAACAAAAAAAAAAACGGAAAAACCTGAATTGGAGTATTTTAAGTTACTGAAGCAGTAATGACAGAATAAACATATGGAGGATTCGATGACATATTATTAGAAAACACCACTTCCTCAGGGCACCCAAATACTGGAAACAGCGTGATGGCCACCAGTTCAAACACATCATTCATTGCAAGAAGACAAAAGTCAATGCATAGCACCAGTAGCATGAAAATGACACAGCTACCATATTGCGTATTTTACCAGTGCCAAAACTGAAAGATCTATACGGACTAGAAAAGAAAAAAAACCTCTGAGGGAGCTATTTTCACTAGGTCAGCACAGCCAAAGGGTATAGAAAATCCACAAGGAATTTTTCAATTCAAAGCTAAGTCATTTATTTTTCTGCTTTTCATCTTATTTTTTCCTTCCTACTATCCCCAAGAGACATTATTTCCATTGTTTAATATAGAGTTCAATCTTTCATAAAAGCAATGTTACAATTACATCCCAATTTATTTAAATAAACATGGATTGTGAAACAATAAAATGAACTAGAATCCTAAACAAAATTGTGCTTTCTTATTGTTTAGCTCAATTATCCAAACCCAGTGAAAGGTATACCTAATAAGAACTTGCACAGTCAGACTTTAGCTTCCTTATAACACATATTTTCCTATAATTAATTATTTTTACTTCAATATTATGTTATTTACCTCTTGAAATAATGGTTTCCAAGCCAGTTCCATTAATGAAGGCACGTTTGATGGTCTGTGTTTTCACATCAGTCCAGTATAAGCGCTCCTCAACAGCATCAAAATCTATGACCGTCACATCGTCAATGTCAGGAACAGTGAAGGCTGTGATGAAGTTGAAGTATGGGTTTTCTATGTCCACGCCTCTTATTTCTGAACGCCTTGCATAAAGAAGAAATTTCTTCCTTTCTGTCAGAGAAAAAGGAAAACAGAGGATCACAGATAGTCTCACTCCTCATCCTGTTCACAGCATCCTTAATGGAAGTCAGTCATGGATCCGAGATCACTTTACAAATATGTAAATAAAGCTTATATGAATGATTTAACCAGTCAGCCCAGTGACATCTGAGAAATAATGTTTGTTACAAAGCTTAAAAATCACAGAAAAAATACATGAATTCTGGACACTGGAGAAGATGTTACTAAACCACTAAATTGATGTCATCTTGTGCAAGTCTATGGAAAAAGAAAGAATTATTTTTTAAAACATTCTGCTCCAATTATCTTGATCATAAAAATATTTTTTCATTTGTACATCATAAGAGATATTAACATTTGGTATCACAGGGAAACAGAGCATCACTGGAACAGGGAGTTTTGCAAACAACAAAACTCAGGAGGAATTCCACAACGTATGCGTAAGCAGTGAAGAGTAAATAGGTAGAAGGAAAACAACACGTTAATTGTTCTAATTTAGAAATCCACTGATGAAAAAGGGTGATACATTAAAGGTAAAAGAGAAATGTTTTTTTAAGTGTAAATTACCAGAGTTCATTTCTGTAAACCAAGGTAACTATTTTCCCCAGGCAATACCCTTGATATGACAATTTTTTTTGTGTGTGTTTCCTAAACACTATTAACCAACACTGAAGAGAATAATGTAGAAAAATATTTTACAGATAACATTTGACATTTCAAGGGCTTTTATAACTTAAAAGTGCTTATTGCAATTTTTTTATGCAACTCCCCTGCAAGGCTGCATGTCTAATATTTACTCCACATTTCATTTTCTTAATCCTAGAAAATGAAACTAAGACAACTTTAGAAGAACAGGTAGAGATTTAAGCTTTTAAGTACCTTTTTGCTATTTAGCTTACCTGACTCATCGTTTTCTGATGACACACTTAGCAGTATAAATCTTTCTGTTTTGCAGAGATAAAGTTTACTAAGGAATCATACACATAAGCAACAGGAAAAAAAAAAAAATAAAAGATGTGGTAATAATTATCAAAGCTCCATATAGTTCATATATTGAAATAAGTTACCGATCCTCAAAAAGTAGATAAGCCTTTAAAGAAAAAATAAATTATTAAAATGCATGGTAGAGATTGCTTTTAAGATTATGTATTTTAATTTGGCCAGTTGAAAATTCTAAAATCAATACGACTGCCAGGCTTTGGGAGGAAAACTTACCATAACACGTTTTCTTGTCTAAAGACAGTTTCATCAGATGCGGACAGGCGCAGGCAGCGCTTCTGTTGTGATTGATCAGACACATGTGAGAACAGGGACCCCTGCCATCATTAGCAGCGCATGGATTGGAAGCTAAAAGTGAATAAAGAAATACACAAAATATAAAAATACCTTCTGGAAGCAAGGTTTGTCAAACTAGCACAAGCTACACTGGTGAGAGAGTGACGAAGATTTTGTTTGAGGACAAACCCAACCTCGTCGATTCACTGAGCTTGTACTCTAATGGGTTTTTTCTAGGTTAATATTCCAACTCTTGTCCAAGTATTTTTTATTTATCTTTCTAGTGCAGCCACAAAATTTATCATTGGAATTTCATGCAGCCACTGGATAAAATTTTCCCAGTAAGATATTAATTTTGCAGTCTATTTATAACATTTATATTTATAGAATTGTACATTCCTAACCATGAAATATAGAATAATAATAACAAAAAAAAGTTAATATGATGAGGACCTGACCAACAAATTTTGGTTTGTGAAGAGTCAAAGCTTAGATTATACAACAAATTATGGCAAATTCAGTGCTCCCTCTCAATTTGATCTCCCTACTGCAATATTGCTTGGAAATCTCACATGCAAACACAATTTGAAAAAACATGCCGAAGTATTTCTACTTTTCTCAATGAAAAACCTCTCCTGAGCGTCGCTTTTTTTAAGTACCTTCCTATATACTTCACTGATTGAACAAGACGTGCTAAAATTGCTTTAAAGAGCAGAAAGAAAGCTGGCCGAAGAAGACTTACTCTTAGAAAACCTAGAAACTGTTCTTATTCTCTTCACTCATTATTATACACACAGAGAAAGTAATGTCGATTTTCCCATATACTAAAAAAACTTAGCAAATTAGCAGTGCTGAAAAGGGAAGTGGGCATGACTGACTCATAAAGATAAACTTATAATTAACAAAATCAATTAGTTTAGAATATATTCCTCCAACGCTGTGTTAGCCTGCAATAGCAGCAATTAGATAAGTAGAGAAATCTGATGTTTGAATTTCTTTGTGAGATAAATTTAGCTCAGACTGAAGCACTAAAATTTGAAGGCTAACTCAAGGTTTGCTTCATTGAACTATTTCATTTTCATCAATGATGAAAATTCCTTAGATTTATCCATTAACTCCTCAATCCTTTAACCATTTACTTGCCTGACCAGTACTACAGGAAGAAAGAAGTTTTCAAAACTTTGGATAAATGGGTTTAACGTAATTCTATACAGCATCTCCCACCGTTCTATCAAAAAATTACAGGCTTTTACAGTTTCCTGTAAATTCATCCCATTTGCCCCAAACACTGGCAGCACTGAGGGCCACTCTGTTCAGCATTCTCCCAGCCTTCACAGTTTCTCCTGCTACTCCAAGGTTTATTAAAAAGAAATATCCCATATCCTCTCTGTCAGCTCTTCTAAACCTCAGATTAAAAAAACAGCTGGGTCAATAAGCTTAAAAATACTTATTCTGGGTTAACAATTTAATATCTTTTTTTGCATGCTAATGGACTGTAAATACGTTACTACCCTTGTATGATGACTATGTTTTGTTCTGCCTATCCACAAAATTACAATGGAGAAATATTTATTTAATATCATCACTTTTCTTGTACCTGTAGTAACAATGTGAAACAATTTGGGGTGGTCTCCTTTTCAAGTTCACAACTTTGCATGGAAGATAAGAAATGTGAAGCTGAGGTAAAGAGACTGAAGTTAAGAAGGTTCCAAGAGCCCTTCAGAGTACGAATGAATTATTAATGGTCTGTTAATATTAGTAAATAACTCAACTATCTCTATGAACTACACATCAAAAATGAAACAATTTAGGGTTTTGACAATATTTTAAAGGAGACCATAGAATCACTGTTGTAAAGGGATGTCAAAAGACCATCTAGTGATTCAACCTCATGCATTTTGGGGCATTCTTATAGAATTGTCAGAGTTGGAAGGGACCTCTAGAGATCATCTAGCCCAACTCCCCTGCTAAAGCAGGACTGCCCAGAGCACATCACTCAGGACTGCAGCCAGGCAGTCCTTGAAGGTCTCCAGAGAAAGGGAATCCATACCCTCTCTGGGCAGCCTCTTCCAGGGCTCTGCCACCCTCACTAAAAAGCTTTTTCTCATCTTTGAATGGAACTTCCTCTGTTCCAGCTTGTGCCCACTATCCTTGTCCTGTCACTGGGAACCACTGAAAAGAGTCTGGCTCCATCCTCCTTCAACCCACCCTTGAGATACTTGAGAGCATTAATAAGGTCTCCCCTCAGCCTTCTCTCTAGGCTAAAGAATCCCAGCTCTCTCAGCCTTTCCTTATAACGGAGGATAATCCCTCATCATCTTTGTTGCCCTACACTGGACACTCTCCAGTAGTTCCCTGTCTTCCTTGAACCAGGGAACCCAGAACTGGATACAGTATTCCAGTCGTGGCCTGTTGCTGTTGCTGCAGGATTTAAAAATTTAGTCATACATTTTGGAAGAAAACATTTCCTTAAATTTATTTGCCATTACAAAGCAGGAATCTCAGTGGAACCTCAACCTCTTTGTATGTATACAACTATCTCTGACAAGGATCTACCATAGGGCCTAAGAATTGCATTCCCCATCTTGTCTTTCTGTGCAAGTAGAGCAAAATATTCTTTATCAAAGTTATCATTTGAGTATGGAATTCAAATAGAAGAACATACAGAAAAAAAACAAGCACGGTAATTAATCATCAAGTTAGAGAAAGAGTTAGGGTTCAAGTGTGCTACAAGCCACAACAAAGAAGAGACAGTACGCTTTGTGTACGATCTGCCCACATCAATGCCCTTCATATATCATGGAATAAAAACTGGTGGAAAAGAAAATGTTCTAAAGCAGATGTGTTTGTTTTCACATACATGCACAATTGGAAGAATAAACTACCCCAGCCTACAACTTACTTATGCCAACACGTACATATAGTCCTTTTATATTCATACTGCTTTTACTGAATAACAGCTCAGTCCATTCCTTATGTTCTAACAGAAACTCATTTTCTTGAAGGCGAATAGATATGCTACTGCCTTGACTCTCAGAAATTTGGCTCTTCTATTTCTATGAGGTAGCTCTAACATTTTCCTTTATTTCTATTTTGAATAATCACAAGCCCATTCCTAATTCACCTCCTCCATGCCATTTATGATTTCACAGGCTGCCCTCATTAGAGAAACCTGTCTATAAGCTGTATTTCAAGAAGCATCAGCTTACCTGTCCTCATACAAAAACCTTTCCCATACTCTTGATCAGCCTGTGCAGCTTTCTCAGTCTCTTTTACACTATCTGGATACAGAGTATTCAAGATATGGGAGCGGTATGGATTTATACAGCCATCACAGTTCACTATCGGTGGTTCTTTATTAATTTCCTAATAATTTCCACCAATTTATTTTCCTTTTGATCATGGCAACCCACAGAACTGGCATTTTTACCATCTGGCGAGCCTTTTACATTATTTAATTTATTTCCACTGCTGATTGCTTGTCAATCTATTTCTCTTATGGTACCGCACACAGGTATACACATGTCACTGCTTTTCATCATATTTCTTCTTGACTGCTCTCTAAAACAATATTTAAACAAAAATATTTATTTTTCTTGACCAGTAACCCATAAAAAAAATAAAATCTGTCAGACATTCTATTACCAGTTGAAAAATTAGCAGTTACTCTGATAACACCTGAATTAGCATTCACTATGGCCCAGCTTACCCTCCATATCACATTCATATTGAGCCTGCCTCTTCTTGGCATCAGGTTGTAGCCAGGCAAAATTTCAATCTTATACTTGAATAGCGCAAGACATGATTAAATTGTGCCTACACCTTCAAATACATGCACTACAGTTACATTAAAAAAAGATACTTGTAAATTGCTGACAATCTATTCCCTCTCATATTTAAAACCAGTTACAGATCTAATCCTCTGCTCGCTGGAGATACTTTCTTTTTACATTCTGCAGTATTGCTTTCATAGGCCAAAGATCCCTCTGCTCTATTCAGTCAAGCTAATATCTTTCTGCTACCCGTTTATATCTGATTTAGCATTAATCTTTGGAATTTGCACGTTAGGACTGATCAAGGAATGCATTAGTTCTAAAATACCTATTTATTGCCTGTGGGTATACTTCAGATTTAATTCTTCAAGTGACTCATTCACTTGAAGAATTAGTCAGTATACCATCTAACAAAAATTTACATTTCCACCATGAAACAAAACAAACAAGAATATTATTAACTCAAAGTTAGCACAATTCTTCGTGATACTCTATTGTACACAGTATGAGAGCTTTATGGTAATTCTGAAGCTCTTGTTAAAGAATCTCTGTCTCCGCCGCCAAGTCTACAGTTTGAGACCCACAGAAAAATGTAATTAATTATGGAAATCCAAATCCAAGAATGGGCTACCAAGAATGGAATGCCTGACCTTAAAAAACTACGCTGACAAACTAGGTAGATAAAAAATGCAGATGTGGAAGAATAACAGATGTTGTGATGCTACCATGTTGCCACACGGGAAGGTCAAAGGCAATGGTACTTTGAGGAGCGGGTGCTATTTCTTTTTATAGAAAACTTGCCAGAAAATCAGAAATTTACTGTTAAATTAAGTTAACACAAAGGAAGTAACAAGGGAGGAAATTAAATACAAGTATAAAAAGCTGTGCAAGAGTTATATGACTAACTGAGAAATAAAGCATCTGATAAACGTTAATACATGCATAGTAACATGCAAGGAAAAAACCAATCTCAAGTTATGTACACAAGGATGAACACCGAAATTGCATGCACACCTCCAGGATCCTTTTCTGAAGAAACAGATAATACTGATATTTATGAAATGTCTGTCCAATACCCCTCTTGTTACAAGAGCTAGGACATGCCGAATAGAATTACCAAGCATTAGGGTCAAAACAAGCAAGACTAGGTCCCTCTCTCACACAGCGCGTAGTTTGGCACCATCTATCTGCCCAAACAATTGTAGACATCAAGACTTTGTGCAAGTCCAAAAGCCAACTGGTAAAGTTCACGCAAGAAAAATCAGTCAAAGGCTTTAAAGTCTTTGAAGCACAAAGATATCATTTTAGGTTCAACAGTCACTGAGTTCCAGGTTACTGGAAGCCGACAGGTTGAACTGGAGGAGCTCGGTTGTTATCTTCCTTCAGGCTCTCTCTTTCCTGTAGGCACTGACCAGCCATTGTCAAAACTAGGATGCCGAGTTCAGACAAATGTAGAAAACTACTTTTATAATTCCTAAAATAAAAATGGAACTTTCACCAGGCACAAAGGAATCCAATTTAAAGTTCAGAAAGTTTGCGCATATTTTGCACAATTTTTAATACATATACCAGTCTTGCTGCTGGTTTAGCAATAAAAAAGAATGTACACAAGAAGGTTGTGATAAAATCTCAAACTAATAATATTTTTTTAAAATCCCTCCAAAATAAAATAGTCAAAACTTTGCTCAAGTGCACCTTAAGCTACATTTCTGTAAAAAGTTATTTATTTTAAGCAGCTGGCAATCCAGGCCTCAATAGAATACTGTAACAAAAAAATGCTATGAAGTTAAATTGTTTTCACGTTTTAATTAGAAAAGAGCCCAGTGGTACCAATATACTTTATATTCAGCAGTTGTTATACTGCTTGTCCTGATTTTTAGTCTATAAAAATTCAATCTGCAAAAAAGAAAAATAAATGCCCTATCTTTTTTTTTGTTGTGTTTTTTTTGTTGTTGTTGTTGTTGTTGTGCTTTTTTTTTTTCTTAATTCAAAGTTATACTCTTGAGAAATGCAGAAAACTGGGGAATGTGTGAGGAATCACAGCTTTTCTAACTGTTTTCAAGCTGTGATTCTTCCAATGCACTATATTTACTCCTCTCATCACTGTTCTCCGTAGTAAACCTCATGGTACAAGTACAAATTCTTGTGCCTAAAATACAAGACCCTGTCCTTTGCAGCAAGTGGATTTTTAAAATATAATGGTAGTTGAGAAAACATTCTTCCTGGAAAACCTGTGTTTTCTATGTGTTTTCACTCCTGACACACAGCTTGGATTTCTGTGAAGACAAGTAGGTCTCCAACTCACATTCCTGAGATGTAGCAGATGCTTTAGAGGATGAAGCCTTCCCCAGTACCCTGTGATTTACTGACAGATGAATCCCTCATCCATACAAATATCTTTGTATAACTTCACTACCTTAAATTAGCATCTGTCCTAGATTAACTGAAATCATGTTGCTGTGGGCTACAGGAATTTATTTAGAGCTCTGCTCTACTTTATATCAATCAAAATTACATGAAGTATTTTAAAAGCTAATAACATTTCACCTACACAGATGACCCAAATATACACTTACTATAAAATGTTTGTCCTTCAGAGCTATATACTGACATTTTGCAATGTAAATCCACTGTTAATTTTATTATGGGACTCTAAACTGCATGCTATCTTGTTTCACTTATTGCAAAATCACTACAAATTCAAAAGAGAAATTAAGAAGTAATCATGTAGTATCACCATTTTGCTCTACCTCCAACAAAGCAAGGTACTGGAGATTTGTAGGAAAGAGTTGCTTCCAATGAAAGAAAGTTAGAGCAAACCCCGAAGGCCAACCAACTGGAATCTGGCATTTTCTACACCATAAAATAAAAGCTGCAATAACACAGCCTGAGATCTGGAATTCCGGATTCTGGCAAATAACTGCTGAAAACTCTTCCACAGCTTATGCCTTGCCTTGAGGCCAAGGTATCAGTGACTATTGAATACTGGCTGGTGGCTCCCCGGGCTGCAGTCTCTCTCTGAAGTCTTTGCCCGGCCTCAGTCCAAACAGAAAATAGTTGGGTTTTCCTGACAGAAAGAAATGGCTAATGGGAAGTCTCCTGATACTGTGAAAACACCAAATATAGAACACGGATCCTCAAAGTTCAAGAACTGAATAATTCTAAAAAAATTGCAAACCTCATTACATTAAAGGATGTGCTGAGATGTGTATTTACTCCAACTGCATATTTACTCCAGTTCTGGGAATACAGACTCTTTTTGGCCAGAAGAAAGTTAGAACAGTACCCTGATCTAAAAAGCAAGTTCTTTGAAGAGTCTTGTTTGAAAAAGTAGAAAGCCCAAGGAACTTAACAACCACTGAGAAACAGTAACATCCTTCTTTAATGTGAGTTCATTGTTATTTTAAAATAAAACCATCAGAAAGGCATGCCCTGACAGCTAGTTCCATATTGCAAGGTAGATCAGGAGTTGATCATTGCAAGTCCTGACCACCGTTGTCATCACACTCAGACTCACGAAGTAACAGTGAATTGTAGTCAGTGGTCTCGTTTTTTCAGTACATGCTATCAGAGACAATTCTTCAAATCTTCTGACTACTAGTGGGCAAGCAAGAATTTTACTTGGTGGTACTCATTTACATTAGAACAATATCCATAATCTTCTGCGCATAACTAATGACATTGACCAAGCCATATAAAATTGACAGAATTCAATATATTCAAACAAAGATTTCTCAGAACCTACTAACATAAAACCCTGAATAGCTCACTGGGCTCTACAAACCCTAGGTGAGAAGAAAAACAAAATTTCATTTCTCAATATTAAAAAAAAATATGTATATGTGATAGGAGTTTTAATGCAGTTTCTATTACCATCAATTCTTTGGCAAAAGAGTTGAAAGTTATCCAGAGATCATCTAACATTCTATAACTTATTGATGGTCATCCTCCAGTGAGGCTGCTTTCATATATTTACATACAAATTAAGTCACCATCCTTTGTTATATCTCACAAACACATATTCAACTCTTTTTTTCAGCATTGGTATTTCCAGGGAACATCCCAAGAGCTTCTAGAGCATAATAAGGCCTGGGTATGTCCTATAACATCACTTAATTCACTAATAAATAATACACGCGGTGGTATCTCAAGCCTGTCAGAATCTAGTGTTGAACTCAAACACTATTCTGTATATAAAAATAAAGGGAAAACTGTACATACACATTTGCATCTGTGAAGTACATATATGTAACACAGCTAAATGCTTAAGTATATATTCCCATACTAACTATTCACTATTACAGATGTCATAACAATAAAATATGTATTATTCACACCCTAGATAATCTGCATCATTGTGCTCGTTCACACTAAGTAAGTTACAGAAATTCAAAGACTGGTGACTGAGAATTAGAGATGGTGAAGTTCCTAGGGAAGAATGGACACCTTATAGGAGGATGAGAGGCAGTAAAACCACCTCAGAAGAATAGTCGCTGGAGTAAAATTAAACATAAGTATAATCAATAAAAGGGTAACTCACCTCATTGTTCTGTTCTGGATGAACTGTTTTGCTGTTTACAAACAACCCATGAGTCAGCGATATAAAAATATAAAAGTGCCTTTAGAGACTTAATTCTTTCCTCCAACAGCTGCTACATGTATTTAGGAAAGCTATACTGAAGAGCTGGACTATCTTGAGAAAACTGCTGATCTCTTTTTGTCCCCTTTTTGATGAATACTCTAACGTGTCTCTCTCCAAAAATGGGTTTTGAAATTATCAGTATCATAATAATATATCAAGTATCGTAAGAATGTCTTCCTATCCCATATTTGGTTTTGGAACGTCAAAATTATTTTAAACATCAATGTAGCTATAATTGTACCAAAAAAGCCACTTTATTTGCTTCATTTCACATGAGGATGCACTGAGAGAACTGATCTCCAATCCTTCCAACAAAACAACTGAAGTTTTAAACAGGATCATTTTCTTCCGCTCAGCATCGTATCGTGTCCTTTCACTGCTACTTCAGCTCACCACCTCACCCACATTATTTCACACTGAATTAAGTCAAGCATCAGATTCAGAAGTCCAAAGACTTCTAGTAAATGAATGTGCAACAACCCTTTCCAAATATTTCCCTTCACATTTATGATTCCCAAGCCAGGGACACAAGGCTCAATGTTTGAAAAGTCAGAGAAGGAAGAACTATAAAGCCCAGTTCAAATTCTCTTTTTTTATGATGGCAGAAAGGGAAATAACTTTCAAGAAGAAGAACAACAACATTTTCAGTTGTCAGCACTGTACTATTCATCTTGGATAGGTCACCTATCCTCAACTGGACAGCAGTTGGGGAAAAAAGGAAATATGAGGGAAGGCAGGAAGACGTGTATGGACCAGAAGCGGACAGTGCTACCAACAGGTAGGTATGAAGATGAAATCACAGCAAAATATGACAAGTCCCGACAGAATTAATTTGAATTTGATTATCGCTTTTCTTATTAGCAACATTCTTAGGTACAATCTATACATTGCCATAACAGAAGCCAGAAAATTTAGAGTGAAAAATAATTTTACACCAGTTATATAAGATACCTGTATTTGTAATGCTCATAACCTTCAGAGAAGTAATAAATGCAGTTAGATTCTAGAAAAATACTAATTGTGCGACTAATGGGCTACTCTATGACTACTTTCTTGGTCCTCATGAAATTTCACACCCAGGACCACTGAAGTCAATACAATAAATTTCTTGACTAAATATTTTTCCATCTGAATAAGAGATTCACTATTCAGTGATAAAATCATTTGAAGCTGACGCTGAAATTATAGGAAAATCATTAGTCTTTTTGCCTTACTTACACACATTGTAAGTCCATCTCAAGGATCTAAGTTTTAACAAGTTGCTGCATTTTCATCAGGAATTAAATTGAATTATTTCATTCAACCAGATAGATAAAATCTGGTCAGTTTTCATTTCCAAGATTAATAAAGTTTTATCTTTAGTGATTGTAGCTGAAGATTAGTGAATACAAAACTACTGTTGGACTATCTACCTAAGGACAAAGCCTATGCACTTACCGTAATTGTACAGCACTGCACTGCTATAAACAGATGCTATACTATAAAAGCTGGTATAAAAGTGAAATGGAAACATGCATACATGAAGAACTAACCTTTACAGAGATGAAAACAGGAAGTTCAACAGAACAATATTGCAAGAAATAATTGAAGAAGTTCCTGGGATTATTATTAACGCATATACTGTGAACTTCTTTGCAATTTTGATTGTTATTGACACCAAAACTAAGTTTTGGTACGTCTTGAAGTTTTAAACTCCAAACTCATGCCTCCAGGAGGCTAAGTTCATTCTCCCATGAAGGACACACTATAATTTGAAGTTGATAGCTGTAAATGCAACCTTTAGATAAAAGCTGTTGAATGATTAGGACACACTTTGGAAAAGTGTCAGTTTATGAACAACACTTAGTTGGGGCTTTTTAGGTAGAAAAGTGTTAGTCTGCAGTCCTAAGAGTGAACGAGGAGACTAAGAAGTAAATAGACAAGTCAAGGAGGACCATGAAAATACCTAGAGCAGCGGAGCCCCTCTGCTTTGAGGACAGGCTGAGATTCAGGGTGTTCAGCCCAGAGAAGAGAAGGATCCGCATAGACCTTAGAGCCCCTTCCAGTAGCTAAAGAGGCTACAGGAAAGCTGGGTAGGGACTCTTGATCAGGGAGGGGAGTGATAGCATAAGGTGATATGGCTTTAAACTGAAAGAAGGTAGATTTAGATGAGATCTCAGGAAGGAATTCTTTCCTGTGAGGGTCACGAGACTCTGGCACAGGTTGCCCAGAGAAGCTGTGGATAAGTGTTGAAGGACAGGCTGGATGGGGCTTTGAGGGACCTGGTCTAGTAGGAGGTGTCCCTGGCTAGGGCAGGTAGGTTATAACTATCTAAGGTCTTTAAGGTCCTCCTCCTTTCAACACAAACCATTCTATGATTCAATGTGAAAGAGGAAATTAAGGCAAATTATAGCACATGGTGTATATTTAAAACCGTGTACACAATTTTTAGGTGATCTCACAGATAAAGTCATCTTCCTCTGAAGAGAAGCACGGCAGCTAACACTTAAGTTTATTTTTGTCAGACTAGTTACTCTAGTTAAAAAAAAAACAAACATCAGGCTGAAAGCCTTTTGAACAAACATGTTTAAAACAAATGATGTTTAAAAACCAAGTTTTTAAATAAACTATGTTTGCAGCAGATCAAGAACAATAGTCCAAATGGGCAATATTCAGATACTGATCCCAAGAAGCTTCTATTTGGAGTAAAGATTCTGTTACCACCCAAGGAACACTAGTGCTGAATACGAAGTTTAAATAAGAATTGTCCGTTCATGGCAAATTTATATACAGGTATTTGTACATAAAAAAAGAATACTTTATTTTCCCCTTGGAGGAATGATACTTAATTATTCTATAAGCACTCACCTTGTGGTTGACGACTTGGATGATATATCTGAAGATCAAAAGGCTGAGCACTTGTTTTTTGTATTACACTGACATTTTGGCCAGTCCATTTATTGGCTTTTGCAAGAGTGTTGGTCCGCCAATCCGTCCAATATACTTCACTCCCATACAAAGAAACAGCGAAAGGGTGAGAGAGATATTCATGACCCCGTATAATCTCTATCATGTTGGTTCCATCATAAAATGCGGAATATATGGCATCCGACCTACAAGGTAACCCCAAATTTAACATTAAATACAACTAAAATTAAGAAATCACACAAACATTATGACATAGGTGCAAAATGTATAAAAATGTTATTCTTGCATACTGGTAAGATCAAAGAATGTTTAAAGCGCAGTCATTAACTTCAGAGATTATTTAGGTCACATTATTAACTTAACTAGGGATACAAAATACTGGGGTTTTCTTCCATGCTTTTTATTAAGTTCAATTTTACATCAATGTTGTGACAATATAGCAGGAAAGTTAGTGTCCATTTATGGAAAAATTAATTAAATAGCCTGGGTCTTCCATGTGTTAGTGTCAGGGAGGACAAAGGTGACTGCTATGGCACAGGGAGCCAGAAGCCATGGATGATACCACAGCTGGAGGGCAGAAGCCTCACTGTCCAGGCCTACATCCCACTGCCCCTAAGCAAGGCCAGCAGGGCAGGCCCCAAGTTCAACCAAGAGTCCTAATCACCAGAAAAGTTTGTCATGAGCGGGTCAGGACAGGAGTGGTGATGAGATGGGGTCAGGCCAGGAAGCCACCCTGTGGGTTGGGGTCTAGAGCAACAGGGCCCATTGCCCAGCAGTGCTGTGGCTGAGCTGGAGACTGGTGCTCCACTGGTGTCAAGCAGGCAGGGACTGAGCTCCAGGGCTGAGCTGAAACAAGTCATTGGGTCCAGGGGCAGGGTGTGCAAAGGGAGGTCCCCAAGAAGGAAGCCTGGTCAGGGCCATTATGGTCTGCTGGTACACAGCATGAAGAAACGATGTAGTCATGTGTGGTTTGTGTATGGTCTTGTGACTACATTCCTCTTATAATGCAGTTCACATTTCTGTAGGGAAGAATAAGAAAGTATAAGCAGGTAACAGTACCACTGTTATCATTTTACCTGGCATCTGTCCATACAATTCTTTTTTCAAAGTGATCTACAGTAAGACCATTAGGCCATGCTCCAGTATCCATATCCTTGTATATGATCTTTCTTTCCGCTCCGCTCATGGACGCAGATTCGATGCGAGGAAAATTAGCATCCCAGTCTGTCCAAAACAGAATTCTGGAGAGAGAAAAGGGAAAACAAAAGAGAATACAAGAAAATATTAAAGTACGCAGAATAATTTCAAATGGTTCAATAAGACAGCTGGCAAAAAATTCCAAACCTTCACGTTTTAAATGAAAGAAATAAACAGATTAATTTGAGCAACGATACAAATTTCTTGAGGTAATAGGGTAACACAGCAATAATATTTCATTATTAGTATTAGAGCAATCATGAAATTCAAGTTTTTTAAAACTAGAAATTTAACAACATCGCCTTTTTGATATCCATTAATACACATAACAAGCTTGTCTGGTCTTCCTTCTATAATTAAGAACACAGCTCATTACAAAAAATTATAATGAGAGCCTTTGAAAGTAATCCACAGCTGAGGAGGACTGGGAGGGGGAAAAGGGAAGAACAGGGATTAAGGAACATGATAAACTAAAGATTTCCACTTAATATTAAGATTGTTCCAATGAACATCATTAGATTTTAGTATTTCACTACTTAATTTTATACAAACTCGTCTTTCTAAGAAAGCTGAAAAGCTGTGTCGTATGGTAGGATCTTTCAGTTATGTACTGCCTCTGATTTCTTTTCCAACAAGGAGAGCTTTCAGCTATAGAGCCAAAGAAGTTTCCTGTTAAGTTACAGAATCAGTGTCACCACAAGGCCAAAAATACACTCTAAGTCTTCTTAAGTCATTTTCGACAACAGAGATTTATTATTATTATTATCATTGTCATTATCATTATTATTATTATTATTATTACTACATTGGAGAGCTTCAGTCCACATACTATATATCTAATAAGGCTTCTCTGTGTAGTGCCTGGGAACAAACAGTAGATGCTACACATAAATAATACGGGTATAAAAAGGCCTGCCTTCCTACTGAACTTCATTTTTCTCTCCCTGGATGAAGGTCTCTGCTCCATGTGTGCTGTGTGTACGGACAGCTGTGACCAGCGGCTGGAGCCAGATGACAGGTCCCGGGGTCTGTACCTCTGGGGTGGCAGCAACTGGAGTGAGTGAGGGCATTCATGTCAGCATGGGATCACTGGCAAAGGCAAAGCCAGACTAACTGCTGGGGGGTTAAGTGGCTTGGCAGCCAGATGTACACATGTGTCTGGGAGTGGACCGCAGGGAGCTGGCTACCAGAGGGCCCAGGGGGGCCAGGCCAGCTGGCAGAGAGACTATGAGGTCTGGGATCTGGCTGGGGGACATTTACACATGTGTGTGCATGGCAGCTGGGACAGGGAGGATCCAGGACTGGGTACCTACACACCGAGCAACAGCAGTCTGTGTGGTGGGATCCTCACCAGCGGCTGACCTGGGGCTGCAGCCTTGGGGACTCATCCTGGAGCCAGCGGTGGGGCAGCCCAGTGATCCTGGAGCCAGCCACCAGGTAGGCTGGCTGTCAAAATCCAGCTACTAGAGGAATCCACATCATATACAGAAACATTTCCCAGTAAAAGACCTTCATCCTTAACGGCCAGAGAGGTTAACAGCATAAGACCATTGGTGCTGTTCATTTCTGTCAATGCTGAGAGTTTCTGCCCGTATAGACCTTTGTGGGCAGCCATGTGTATATATATATTTATACAATTATATTGCATCTGTGTGTCTGTGTGGATTGGGAACACAGCCTCACTGCAGGCTGGAATCAAAGGCATGGAGCTATGGCAGCCTTGCCATCTAGTCATCAGTGCTTGTTTATTTGTATTTATTTGTGAAAAGATTGAAGAACTGTTCCCATCTGCGTTCAAAGATTTTCCCCTTTCCTCACTTCTAACAGAATGCTGCACACAATTGCTTCCAGCTTTTCAAAAGGCTGATTAAGCCTTCAGTTTCAGGATGAGTGGCGATTTGATTATTTATTTTTTTTCCCCTCCCAACCAGTTAATTTGAACAGCTTATCTGCCAATTCTTCTGCCAACAGGATGCCTCTTTTTAAAGATCGTTATAGATTAGCGATGCACTCTGTAAATAAGCTTTCTAGCACCTGAATTGTGAGGGCAGGGTCCTTCCTCATTAAAGTACTTGCTCATTTAGAATGTTAGGTCCCAGAGAGACCTCCGTTCTCCAAATTTGGGACCTTTACCTGCTTTTATTTTTATCTTCACAGCAGTGTTTCTGAAATAAATATTCAGTGAAGACACACGCTAGACCATCGCAGGTTTTTAAAGAAAATTAAATATGCTGATCCTGCAAGCTCATTGTAACTTATATTATTTTTTGGCGACAATTTGATGTTTTGCTGCAGTTCTTTTATTCCTTGAAAGAACAATAATTATGAGAAGAGGATGTAGCTACTGATCATTACCTTGTGGTCACTCTACAAGGATCTGGCTACACACAATATTGGGAAATGAACTTTCTGCAATGAGTTTGCAACTTCATACAGCCTCAAAACACTGCTCTAACTCCATGAATTACAGTTTTTGTATAGTTTTTGTATTTCAATACAGATTCAGAACCAAAACCTAGATCAACAGGGAGTTAAGGGTTCCATGAATTTTTACTTCCTCTTCCACTACTTAAAGTCTATTGACTTAAATTTTAATATAAATGGCACGCAGGGGTCATATTTGCTCTGCCAAACAAATAAGAGGCTAATTTTAAAAGGAAGCAAAAATGTCCTGAGCAATGTTTTAAAGATTGGGTTTTTCGTTAATGTGAAGACTTCAACATGGAATTATGAAATACACTTATATGTTCGATGATTACTAATATTACCCCTTATGGGAAAGTGGTTTTTATTGTGTTAGTATTATTACTATTTATTGTGTTAGTATTGATATTTGAACTTAAGCATACTTTTGTAAAAACCCAATTTTGGCCTTTTTTAATTAATATTTTGTTTGATATTATGAAAACATCCTAATATGCATTAGAAATATTTAATTATGACAGGCATTAGAAAACATATTTATGGCAGTAGGTTGAATCTATTACACTCAGTTGGTTCTGATTAATAATATTCCAGTTTAATAATATCTTTTATGAATAGGTAGAAAAAAATACTGAGAAAAGTTGGCAAGCATTATCCCCAGTGAAAGGATGGAGAACAAACAGGAAGGATGGGATTTACCTCACCCAATTTTCAGTCTTCCAGTAACAGCTAAGCTATATTTTTATAGCCCACCAAAAAAAAATATAAATCAATCTTTAAGTGAGACGAATCATATTTGCAATACCTGGATCTGTCTATTAACCACACAGGAAGGTTAGCCCAATCACTTCAGTTACTGTACTCTGCACTAAAAAAAAAATAAATGAAACAACCCTATAGCAAGGGAAGTAATTTGCCAACAAACAGACCCCTTTATCTTCTGACTTGTCTTTTCTTAAGCTTTTTCACTGGGGCAAAACATAATTACAAATGAAGTGCTAAAAAGCTGGCTGGACAGGCCTTTGAGCAACCTGGCCTCCTAGTGGGAGGTGTCCCTGCATGTGGCAGGGGGGTTGGAACTCCATCTTTAAGGTCCCTTCCAACTCTAACCATTCTATGATTTTATGATAGCATTTCAGTGAAAATATACTTTCAAGAACTGTTAAAACCAAATTAGGAACTACAATTCACAGGAAAAAGAAAAGGAAACAAAATAATCTCACGCTTAAACCCATATCTTTTTAAGTACTTTGCAACACAAAAACATAACGTTTTTCTAATTACCCATATCTGGGATCCAAAGCAATAGCTCTTGGATGTTCCATAGCTCCTGCTATTAATGTTGTTCTCAAAGTGCCATCTAGTTTCGCTACTTCAATTTGGTCCAAATTGCTGTCTATCCAGTATATGTTTCCTGCAATCCAATCTACAGTAAGACCTTCAGGTGTGGCCAGGCCATGTTGTACGACCACCTCAATGGCACTAACACCTTAAAATACAAAAGAAAGAAAGGGAAGGGGGGAGAAAGAGAGAGTCTTAAAGAGCTAATAGAGTATTATATGGCAAACATAGACATACAAGTCTATCATATGCTCTTGGAGTGAATTTTTGATTTATCTGATGGATGACAATACTTTGTTCCACGTGACATTTTTTCCTTTGCTGCAAAAAAAGTACACTTTTGGCAACATATATTCATTCCACAGCAACAGAAAAATTTAGTTCTTTCATGCTTTAGTAAGTAAAACTCTGAAATTTTTAATGAAGGTCAGAGATCACACGCAGGGTATGACAGGAGATGTGGATGTACCCTATTACCAGTGACCTCTTCTGCAGTATCTGTGAAGAATGTGCTCATGCTTCACCTCCAAGGGACTAGAAGTACTAGACAAATCTCAGGCGGCTCTAGTTCAGTTCTTTCTCAATCAGCAAAAAGATAAAAATGAAAGACTGATGAAAATAGAAATGGCAGGGGGAAGCCTGTTTGGGCTACACATTCTGAAAAGGTCTACAATAAATGGCCTTACTTTGTTCCTTCGCATTCACATCCACAATTCATGCTCTCGCTGCCTAAAAACACCTGTTCCCTCCAGACCGTCTGGAGGGTCTCAAAATTTTTCACACAAAGGGCAACTTCAGAAGCATTCCGTTAGCCCTCAGGACTTCCAGGAAAGCATAGCACATTTTGCACTTCTAAGTTAGTTCTTGACAACTGCAAGACTGAGGAAGCAAGTTGGGGTTTTTTGTTGTTGTTGTTGTTTTTTTTTTTTTTNGAAACTTGATCCTCTTGATGTAGATAAGTTTTTTGTTTTTTTTTTTTTTTTTTTTTTTTTTAATCCAGCACAGGGGTCACTTGGGTTCTGTATGATTAGAATACAGCAAAATGACAAAAGACCACCTTACAGGTTTCATACAAACACCACAACCATTAATGAAAAGTAGCAAGCCCTTGGCTGTCTTTACATACTTAGCACTGTAAGGTATTCCCTTCCTGATCCGAATCTGTGGATATAAAAATACCCCCAAATACCATCTACTAAGCAGAAGAAAAACCCAGAAAACAAAAAAAAAAAACCACAACACGTTGGAGAACATATCACATGCATCTATGAACTTTTACAAATGTTAACCATGCTTATGGCTGTTAGCTCATGCAGGAAAGAAAGCATTCGAATACATACTTCAAAAAAGAACGTTTTATAGAAACACTTTTGTATATATTATGAGATTATATTGAGTTACAGGCCACAATTATGTCACCAGGGCAAAGAACAAGTCTGTCTGAATGCTATACAAGTTTTGAAGCAAAACCTTTCACCTAGTGAAAGCAGATAATTTATCAGACATCATATAATTTCTTACATATATATATATATAATTATTATTATAAAATCATATTCTATATAAGGTGCAGGTAAATTACAAAATACGACAACAGTCAATACTGCACACATTGGACCAGGAAAAAATATCAGACCTTATCATTCATTATTTTCTTCCCTGTTGCAAATGGAAACTTTTATGAAAAAAGGACTACATGAAGCACGATCTAGACATACACGTTCTTAAAGGCAGAATGCCATCATAACTTCCATTTCTGTGAATGGTAGCTCAGGTACAACACCCTGTAACAGCAGTTGTTCTTACTGTTAAGAAATTAAAGATTAAGTACATACCTCCAGTATCTGAGAGTTTGCCTCTGTAAATTTTGTCCTCTACCACATCAGTCCAGTACAGTAAACTCTGACCAAAATGAAAATCAAGTGCTATTGTATTTCTTAAACCAGGAACTAGGAGGCTGTAGTCACGTTTGTGAAGATCAATTTTTCTGATCTCATGTCGAATGGAAAAAATTATAAAAGCCTCAAATGGATCTGGAAACAGAAGATTATACTTTTCAAAAGGATAATAAAGAACATATTGCTTTATATTGGTATAAATGAGATGTGGAATAATAACAACAGAATGCTTTATCAAGAGAAACAGACAATTAAAGCAATTCATCTTCTGATAAGGAGTCTTTCAAATACGTTTTAGTCCCACAGACTTTTCCCTTCTCCCTTCTAGCATTATCTTTGATTGCAACTAGAGATGTTAAACATTAAATTCTGGAATATCAAACTCAACTACTGAACTGTGTTTTGTAGCTCTACCACACACAAATCATGATTAGAGTTTTAAAAAGTCACGTTATCAAAAGTTTCAGAACAAATTAATCCATTAAATTAAACATTGTTTCAAATGTCAGTTAGTTGAACCAATTTACTGAAATATATATAAAGTACCATTTACATATACATACATATATATATATATAATGTACTTCATGTCTTCAATTGAATTCCTTAAAAAAAACGCAACAAACAAACCCTGACCTTAAAAAATCAAGCAAGGAAATGAACCCTTTATAACCCCATCATAAATCCAACTCCCACTGAAATCCTCTTTCCTTCGCTATTCAGTTAATGCTAGACCATTTGTGCCTGTGAGCTTATATCAAATTATACATAAATACCTGTAAATGCTCTCTGCATAGGTCAACCATACTATAGAACTGATTTTTTTTATTATCGTTCTTACATACTTTAGATTAGGAAAGTTTTCTCAAACAAGTAGCTGTGTTAATAAAACAAACAGGAACGACACAAATCAGATTCTATAAACTGTTCAATCAACTCAGTATATCTACTTTAATAAGGAAAGTTTTTCATATTAATCCATCTCCCCTCAGTTCTTTTTCCAAGACTGAAAACCAAATAAAATTAGGGTTCTGTTTTCTAGACAATTAAACCTCTATTTTATATAAAAACCAGACTATCGACAGGTTATGGCAATAGGGAATATTGCACTGTTCTTCTAAAATATTCAAAGAAAATGTCACACAAGTTATCACCAAATAGAAAGATACTCATAAACCTCTCTTCAAAAAGTTTAATTTTTTGTTCCTCTCCTGATAACCACTGCACATTCAGATTAAATTATCTGTGATGATTTAAGTTAATCGGGTACCTCAGCAGAGCTATGTTTCTGCTTGTAAAGTACATGTTCGTAATCTTGGCTTGGACTTCCCAAATGATCCTCCTATTTATTAAAGCAAGGAATGACTTTATGCAAAGCCAATTTTTCTAAGTTCTGCAGCAGTTAAATAATTTAATGAAGAACAGGATCACTGACATCAGTAGCTATTTCACAAGTAACAGTTATCTGAACTTGAGAAACGCTTTAATGGCACTTCTCAATTTCAGATGAATTGGCAGCTATTATGCAGGAGAGCACAGAGTACCAACAAACTGCTTTTTAAGCAATGCCAATGCATAAAGCATACATGATGGACATCACCAGTAGCTTCTTTTGCGTTCCACACTAATTAGCACCACAATGGAAAAAAGAAACCTAATAAATCTGTGCCACATTGAAGTGGGTTTTTGCATTCCAAGTAGAGGAATTCTAGCTTAAGTTACACAATTTACAGTGGAAATTATCAAGTACACTGATGAAAAGGATTAGAGTTCAATGGGATCTTGACAAATTTAAGGTGCAACACTTAAGAGCAACAACAAGAAATGGGTAAGAAAATGTGTGCAGGCAAAGTAACACCTTTTTCTTGATTTGGACATTTTGGTTTAAATGAGCCGGTCATACGCGCCAGGTGTGCATGGAGCGAGCCAGGCAGACCTCCCAGAACCACCGTGCAGTCATCCGAGCCTGACACCAGCCACTGCCCGCTGGGAGAGATGCCGAGACAGCTCCCCTCTCTTTCCTGCCCTTCCCATAACAACGCAAAGATGTAAATTCCGATCCTTGCTTACTGTGGCTGGTAGGCAGTCAAGTCACAGACGTGATACTACGTAAAACAAAACAATGATTGATAACGCGACAAACAAGGCAACGCATTGCAGTGCAAAATCTCTCTGGGAAGAATTCAGAAAGCAGACAGAGAGCAGTTTTACATAGATAAGGCTATTTAAATATAACCAAAAGGATAGTAGTAATTATTGCCTGACTGCTGAGTTGTGAGCCAGAGCTCAGCCATCGCTCTGCTTTACCTAATGTAGCAATCAATCACTGTGGCCTGGACGACTGTAATCTAGAATTGTATTACTGTATGTGTATTAAGGACCACGTTTCAAGGATAATAAGCTGCATAAAATTGAGTATACAACTGATGGGTATACCAGATCTGTCAGAAAGAATCCAGAAAATTAGATCAACAATGGCACGGCACTGTAAATAAGGTCAACTCAAGGTCTGCACTTGAAATAAATATGACATAACCCCTTCCACTCCCTCCCTCTAAGCTCTGGTGAAGGCAGTCTACAATACTGTACCCTGTTCCGAGCATGGGATGTGAATCAACTACAGAAATGCAAAAAGAAATCAGCAAGTGTTGTAAGAGATCCAGAAAGCATGGCCTGCAAGGAAAGAACAACAAACTGGAATTTCTCAGTTTAAAAAAAAACAGTGGGTAAGACGATGAGTGGAAGCACATAAAAATCTCCAAAGACATAAAAGGCTGATGAACTGAAAATAGGAAATCCCTTGTTTTCTACATAAATAACATAGAAGGCCAAGGATTAAAGGCTTAAATGGGAGCAGGAAGACTCAGAAAGACTAGACAAAAAGTCTTTCAGGAGAGCGAGGCACTAAAACATCTCACTTCTGGGAAACTTCACCGCTGAAGGTGTCTTGAAGGTCTTTGGAATCAGATAAACAACGGCAGTATTAGATAGCCTTTGATCTTCCCTCCAACCGTATCACTCAATGACTGTATAAAATGAGCTACATTATACTGACTTAGAATTTTCAGACTGAATTGAATCAATTTTATTTAGAGTTATGTTTCCATCATCCTATAAAGAAAAAAAATTGATGGTGTTTTCTCACTTGATTCCTCTTCTGGAAATTGAGTGCAAGTAATTTTTATTTTGCCAATTGATTAAGAGTATTTTCATAAAATCTCACCTTAACCAAGTTCAATGTAATGGTTATCGATTCCATTCTGTAAAACTTTTTAAAAAGAAATGTAATGGTTAAGAATTTATTAGAGGAAAATCATACACTTATGTGCCTCTTGATTTCATGACTGCACAAAGCTTTTGTACCAGACAGGTAAGTATATACAGTATATGACACAAACGTAAAGCATGAACTGCTTTAACAGAAAAAATTCTGACACAAGAAGACTGCCCAGACAACACACTCAAAAAAGACTGTACAGAAAGAATAACACTTCACTTTTCCCTGTAGTTTTAATTTAAAACTCTTAAAAATTAATTTAATTAATTTAATTAAATTAAAATTAAATTCATAATAATTCCTGTAACAAGAGTAGCACAGCAAGCAATCTACATTGGGCTTTTATGAAATTTGCCTCGAATGAAAATGATAACTACAGAAAGAGTCTGGAAAAAAACCAAAACCAAACACAAACATTGAAAGTTTGCCACTGCTTAGAGAAGATTGGACCACTCCACCCCAAGGTGGTATTGAAAGCTACCTGGAAATTAGAACAAAATTGAATTTAAACTCTGCTAAACCAGATCAAACATACAAACACGTCATCCTCTTTTCCAAATAGGTGTATCTAGTCATACAGAGTTCCCACACCTTAAAAAAAGGTTGACAGTAGTTTTAAACCAAATCTACACTAAGCTAAGTGTTTCTGAGTTTGTCTAACTTTTATTATACCAAATTCTGAAAGGCCAAACATAAATATGAAATTTAAGTACACTTCAAGAGTGTATTTTTTTTCTGTATGCTTATTATCATCTAAAAGAGTTGAAGTGCAATATATCAGCACAACTTATTTTGAACTGCGTTCCAAGAGGAGCTAGGAAGAAGGGTATGACAATATATTATTTATATTGACTTTCTATCTGTATAATGGAGCTCTGTAGTATACTTTTAGTTCAATCGATACAAATTTAAACGTGAATGAAACATTTAGTCTTTGGGAAGTCAGTAACGTAATGGTACACATGCCAGAACAGCTATAAGCAAACTAGATGAAAACAAGAGATATGGAAAGGGGAGAAACTCTGAAGGAGAAAAACACTGCAACACTTAAAACCCTCAAGAAATGAAGAAAACATAGCCAGAAATAAGGGAAAACTAAGAGAAAGACACTGAAAGAAACATTGGAATAGAAACTATAAAGAAAAGAACTGATCAATTCAAGAAAATTATTTCTATATTCTTATTATTCCAGAACTCATTATATTTCTCTGGTAATTCATTAGGTTCCTCTGAAAAACCCACTACTTGATTCTGATATGCAGTCCAAAAAAACCCAACCAACCAACCAACCAAACAAAACCAGTATAAAAATCACATACATTACTGCATCTTCAGTATTTATATTCCCATCACATTTCTGATGGACACTCAAGTAAAATGTTTTTAGAATATTCTGAAGAAGCGAAGTGCTGCATACTAACTTTACAGGGTATCTCTGTGCTAGTGAAATGTTTGACTGATACAGGAAAGTGCTATTTCAGATAGTAAAAAAAACCCCAAACCTACGTAAGGGCAAGGCAATCATTTTCCTCTGAGTAATTTTTTTCTCCTGGAAAAATGATTATTAGTTACTGCTCTAATATAATACACATCTCTCCCAGTTTAAGGCCTTTTAAATCACTATGGCTCTTCTAAGAATTACTTTATATCAACTGGTCTTATTGGAGAAGTAGTTTGGCATTTGGGAGACTGTTTATCTTCGGAAAATCCCTTTGAACTCTACTTGTAATAATACTTGAAAGCGTTTTTCTTTATTTTATGTTCATTTAAGTTCTCATGCACAGACACATAAATGGTATGGACATTTTGAAGCTAAAAGATTCACAAATGGGACCAAAATTGTGCTCGCTTTACTAAAAAGCTGTTCACAGAGTCAACAACTACAGTATCAGAGGATCTGTCATTCAGAATATTCATCATGCCTTTCAAATGAAATAAACTAAAAGAGGCCCAGATTATTAGAGACTATAAAAGCATATGTCATATCTAGTATGGAATAATTTTGTAGCAGCTTTGGTGGTATTAGGATAGCATCTGTACAGTTTGTAAAGAAAGGTATCATTCTTTCTTTAGATCAGCTGACAGCACCAGTCTCAGACCAGGTATTAAATACCACATTCTTTAAGAAAGTCTGTAAAAATCAATTTGTAGCTTCGCATTCTTACCAACATTTGTAAGCACTAAGCAGAAATACCTCATGGGCTTAAAAAACCTTGAGAAACAGTAGTCTTACTTTCCTTCCTTTTCAGCACAAGTTCACTTTGTGAAAAGCCCTTCACTCAGTGAAAGCTAATGAGACTAAGAGTAAAGCAGTCCATAAAATAAGAAATTTAGCAGCAATAAAATAAGAACACCAGTAACATGCCAGTGACATGAGATTTCAGAGACTCCTATCAGCATAGCCCAGTAACGTCTGAACAACATATATTCCTGACATCATCCTGTAGTAGTAACTGTTTACATGCAGTAGTAACCGTAATGGAAACAAAAAGACTCTACTTGGAGATCATTCTGGAAATTATAACAACAGTTATTCCAGCCTGATGGATTTAAACTGCACTCTTAATGAATAAAAAAAAAAAAAAGGCAAAAAAAAAAAGCTCACATTTAAGATCTGTAATTTAAGAGAACACCCATGACAAAGCTAAACTTTAATTATTCATTGTTTTTGTAAAAAGAAACATTCTTTTTATTACGTGTTGGCCATAAGTAAATGATGGGCTTCATTACTACTGTAACAAAGCTCTAAAACAAATTAGCTCAAACATTGTAAAAGCAGAAGTATTAGAATTTGCCCTTAAAAGTTGTCTACTAACTACTAAATTATTTCAGGTGAGCAGGAAACTTGGGCTTTTATTTCTTAATCTTACTAATCATGCTTCAGTACGTATAAATAACGAGTAACGAGTAATGCAAATAAATAAAGAGAAGCTATTTTGGCTTCTGTTGGTTTTCTTCTTGATTAGTGAGCTGAACAGGCTTCCTGATGTCAAAAAACAAGTACCCAAATGCAGTAGGTGAAAAATAGCTTAAATTATGAATGCTAACAGGCAGTAGATAATTGACCCTGTGTGCAAGCACGTTCAAAATTAAACTTCCGAACCCTCAAGTAAAAGTGATCAATATCATGATGTCAGAGACCGATCCGTTTCTTCAAAGTACATAGAAAATCCCTCCCTCACATTCCATACACACACACACATATGTAATTTCCCCCCATATTAAATATACATGAAAAACTATATAAAACTTCAAACAACTTGGACATTATTTGGTATTAACATTCTTAGAAAGTCTTATAAGCAAGGAACTAACATTGCAATACTCTTTCATCCTGTAACAAAAATAGGGACAGCTTTAATGAGTTCTTCAGCTCTCTTTGGGCCCCACACCTGGATATCCCAAGCCTTCATTTCTTATTTAGAAAAGAAAAAAAGAAAAAAAAGGTAAATAACCTGTCACTAAATGGACATAGCAGCTTTTACAATCTGGAATACTGAAAATAGTCAGAACTTCAACTTACCAGTACTAACACAATTTTCTCCATCCTTGCTGAGCTTCCAGCCTTCATAACATGAGCACTTGACAGTATTTTTATGCTGTTCACATACTTGACTACACTTAAGGTGCTTGGTACAGTAATCCATAATCTCACAAGTTTTGTTGTCTATACTAAGAATGAATCCTGCGGGGCAGGAACATACAATTCTTCCTCCGGGAACCACAGAACATTGATGGCTACATCCACCATTGTTGAGCGAACATTCATCTGAAATAACATGGAAAAAACCCAACCATTAAGGTCTGCAAGGGCTGCCAGTTCTAATGTGTAATTTTAAAGTCATCAAGTCAACTCAAATGGATAAAAGAGCTCTAAAGAAATGCAAACTGAATTTTAAAATTTGTTAAACAGCTTTCTATATTCCTTTTTAAAATTACCTAATTAGTAAATATCCAGGGTGGTAGCTGTACTGCAACCTTTTAAGATTTTAGCACGGCAGATGTTTCAGACTTCCATGCATATAGTATTTCATTCATTAATAATTAAACAGTTTCCATACAGAGCTGATACACAGAGAAATAAGCACATTTTTCCCAAAGACTTCCCTTTCTTCCAGCCACTTCAGCTTTCAGGGAGAACACTCCAACTCTTATTCCTACGTGTCTTTATCAGAAGCGACTTGTCAAAGAAACATGCACAAATAAGGGGTAAATATCAGGATTTCTGTCTCCACCTTTTACAAAACAGCTGAGAGAATACTACTCCTGTATTCCCTGTGTCGGTGCTCTCCCATTATATTCTGCAGGTAAGTGATGATTTGCAAAGCTTGGCTAAATGAATTGAAGGTGATTTGTGAAACCTTTAAAGCATCTGCGTTAAAAGCATGATAATTGTGTCTGTGAGAAATTCTGTGACCTCTGAGGCAAAAAATCATAGAACTACTCCTTACCTCATACTACTACTGATATGCAGGGAATCAATGGGAGGGCCAAACTGGTCCATTGTTGTACTGGAAACTAGGCTTTGCTTTTATTTTTAAAATCTCCGTGTGTCTTCAGTTAGTTTAATTCTAAGAAGTCTCTGAAAGCCTTGCTCACTTGTGATAAGATGTCAAAAAGACAACAGTTTCCTATAGAAGAATTATTTCCTTCCCACTTCCCAAAAATAACAGATTTCAAGTTTGCTTTTTTTTGTGGCTTTTTTATCATGACAAAAAAGAATGAAGCTTTGTAAAGCTTTTAACATGCAAACATGTTGCTCAACATTTGCCCTCCAGTTTATGCTTAGGTATGTTTTAAAATTAAATAATTAACAATTGCTGAATTACCTGCTGACCGACAACAGGTCAACAACAGGTCAACAGGTATTTCTGCTGTTGCCCAAACAGTGATCTCTGCCTCCTACACTGAGCAACTTCCTAGGAAAGACAGATCCTAGAGCGTGAAAATGCTTGCAAACATCTCCAAATGCTCTGTAACAACGCTGGAGACCATAAAATATTTTATGCAAAGCAAGGTCAGTGAGAAGAGACACACTGTTGATATAATAAAAAGATTTTAAAAATTACTTGTTTTTCCTACAAGCGATGTTTCACTTTTATCCCTAAACCATCACTGTAGTACAATAGCACTGCTACAGTATTGTAAGTACTGTATTTGTTTAATCTTTGCATATATTTTATAACAATTCAATTAGGTTATCTGTCAGATTTATAAAAGTATTTTTGTACATTTTTTACTGAATCCAACTTTGCTGAGGTAATCTACGTTGTCTGACATGCCATGAAATCCTTCCAACACCACCGTCAGGGAGACTTGCTAAATCCTCCCAGCCATCCCAATGCGTTTCCTCACAAACTCCTACACAGCTACTGACAGGATTCAATCAACCTAAGATTCTGCAGTTGGAGAAAACGGCAAATTAGCCTAAATCCTTTCATATATACCAGAGCCTTTTAAATTGTTTACCTCCAGGAACGTTTTAAGGGGCTGGGAAATGAAAGACTTACCTAAGGAGCTATGTTTTCCCTTATTTGAAGAAAACTAATACTTAAGCACAAACCCAGTATGGTCTAAATTAAGTAAAAATGCTCACATAGACTACTGTGATAGATTTTCAGTAAGATTAACGTGAGAACTGCTCTTTCAACAGTATGTATTGTGATGAACAATATCAAGAATAATCAGGAAAATGTGTCTAAAAGAAGTACCACAAAGATCGCCTTCATCAGATCCATCAGGACAATCTCTTCTCCCATTGCAGAGCTTCTCAGGCTGTAGGCAGATGGAGGTATCATTAGCACAAGGGTATTTTGGTGGTCCACACATATAGCCCTCGCAATTATCCTCATCAGACTGATCCTCACAATCAATATCGCCATCACATAGCCACGCTTTGCTAATGCATCTCCCTTGGAGAAAAGAGACAATAAACACAGGAAATCAGACCGGAAGCCAATTTTAGAAAAAAAAAAACACCTTCAGTAACATTACACAGGTTTTTATTATTTTTAATGCTTTTTTTATTAATAGTACTTTCCTCTTAGATGAGCAGAAAGAAACCAACTTATACTTATACCCTGAAGCATCATCCACATTCATGTTGACAGTCTAATTTCCCAAACAGCTTCAAATCATAATTATTTCTACACTGAAGAAAACTGCATGCAGGTGTGACATATCCTCATAACCTGTTAAATATACCAAATTACACTAAAATGTTTTAATTCTTTTAAGTTCTGCTTTACTTCATTTTTCTTTCTTTATCTTCTACTCCCACAGCCTTCCACAGGAGAAATGTTCCAATAGATGACTTTCTATTAGCATGGCTTTGAGAAACAAAAATCTTTCTAGGAAGTATACACAGAACATTCCCAGTTTATGTCATATAAATGCTCAGCTTTTAGACAAAATAACTACAATAGATGAACCTTATATGATTTTAATTTTATCAAATGAGGGCTCAGATAATTTCCTTCACTTCTCAAAAGGGGGAGGAAAAAAACAAAAGTCCACTTGTGTGCTGACCACACACGTTTAGAGACGCAGTCTCTTGATAAAGAAAGAAGTTACAATCTTTGAAGAACACGTAGACATTAAATTATAATCATCCAAGCCAGGGATTTCAATAGGTGAACAATAACCACGATGTGAGCACAGGTGTGTGGTGAGTGCTCCTGTCCCAAACCGTTTTTCAACTCTCAAACATAAACCTGTGACTCGCTAACTACAGCCAGTGGGGTCTACTCGTAAATTTTGGTAACCTTTGGACTGAACAGAAGAAGTGGCAACCACTTTATTCTCAGTGATCTTCCCGATAGGAAATTGAGACTGATTATGACTTTGTGGAGGGAGCAAGCGAGTTAGAGCGTGATATAATCAATTGGGGTAAAACTCTGATCTCTTTGGTTCTTCACGAGACCTTCAGTGCCGTGTCTGCTACAGGCTGTCTTTTACTCTGGATCACCCCTGACGCAGTTCGAGAGAAAACCACCTCAGCAGTAGGAACGCACACAACGTAGTCACTCTTCTTAACTGTAACTCTACTGTCTGCCACAGCACAGCAGCCGATTTCAATTGCCTTTAATGGAAACATTTGCTTAAGAATAGCATAATGCTTTTTCTTTTGATATTTTTGTCTTTTAATGGGAAGGGTGTCACCGTCCTCACAGTATGACAACGGGATAAAATACAGTGAAGCAAGACCCTGCAGCTTCTCACAAGGCAAATGTGAGACTGCCTTCACCTTTGGTGAAGAAAAGCAAGAAGAGCAAAAAATCACCTGGAACACCTATACAGGGGATGGTGTCAATTACAATGAAAAGTTCTTTCACCTTTTTCTCTAGTGGACAAAGTCCCAAATATCCTATATTCCTATATATGTTGGAAAGACAGAATTGCATTGACACAGGGAAACAAAGTTGTACTCCTTAGACGTGTGTAGTGTAGCATTACATGCAATCACAAGTGTTTCAAAAAAGTGTCCATATTCATTATTATCTTGAAATGACCATTGATTCTATACAATATTCTAACACAGCAGTAGAACGAGAGCTAATGAAAAACACCAACGTCAAGCAAACTAACCAGATCTCACAGTAAGTTGACGTTGCTTCCAGTAGAGCTCCTAATGCATTTTTTTAATCTTTCATACACAAATATTTACAGAGCAAATCAGTTTTCCTGCCTCTCTCTCACCTTAATGAAGCTATATTTTATAATAAAGATTCATCTTCCACTGTGATAGCTATGACATGTTCTTAAGCAGAATATACTTTCAAGGAATTAATCTTTGCCAAAATTCTAGAGATAAACTTAATGAAGTATTATGACTGTCTTGAAACCATTACTTAAAATTCAGTGATATTATTTATTGCCCCTTGTTGAAATTCACACTTTTGGTTTCCAGGAATCCTTTTATTAAGATTTCATCACAATGGATATATCTGCTCTTTTTGTGTAACATAGAATAGATACATGTAAAGCAGTGAATCAGAAGCTCTGAAGCAACAAGTATGTGGGAAAGCCAGATCCAAATACTTCTACAACACTGTTCGCTTCTTACAAATACTAGAAAGTACAACAGAATTAACTTTTTAAATACTTTTTTTTTTGTTGTCATTCTGAGCCCAGGAAGTTATTTGACAGATTATACATTCAACTGTAGGAAAACTACTCTGGAAGAGTGTGAATTCCTCTCAGTTTCCTCTTCCAGGTACTCCTCACTGTCTAAAGCTGTAACTCCTTCCTGACCTACAGAACGGACGCGGTCTCATTCCTATAAAATGAAAGAAAATTCTAATCAGACGTATTTAACAAAATGTGATGTTCAACGACCTTTCTTGTTTTATAGAACAAATCTGAGATCGAGACTGAACTACTTTTGTTTCAAGAACATGGCCATTTCTGGTATTTAAAAGCTTTTAGTAGAAAGCAGATGTTTGTAAATGTCTCCTGAATGACAGAGAGGAAAAAAATTCAAACAGCCATACCACAGAAAACAATAATAACAAGAACTGAGGATAAAAACAGTATTCGAACAACTTTTCTAATTTATTTGGAAATTTCTTCTAATTTAACTTTTTAATGTCAACTGCATTCACCCCTCCACTCAGAAATGTCATCATTGTGAATGATCATCACGTTCCAAAAGGTTATTAAAGTAGTTGGACAAGATGCGCAGCTCTAATGATCAAAAAGCAAGAGAGGAGATGGAGCAGGGAGGGAACAAGAGGAAGCAGGACTGGTATCATGGAATTGTCAGAGTTGGAAGAGACTTCTAGAGATCACTTAGTCCAACTCCCCTGCTAAAGCAGGATTGCTCAGAGCACATCACTCAGGAACGCAACCAAGCAGGTCTTGAAAACCTCCAGAGAAAGGGAACCTTATGACTGATATCCTTTTCACCCACCCTTTGAACTCCTCCGTGCTTCCCATTCTTGTGTTCTTCCTAAGTCTTCTCTTCCAAAATTCCTTTCATGCCATACATCTCCACATTAACCCTTTCCTCCTCATCAGCCTTCACATAAGCTGTGGGACACCTCTACCAATTTCCTCCATCTTTAGTCTCAAACCCCCATCATTCTCAGCCTTCCTTAGTATCAACATCTCTTTATTCTTCTCTGCTTGTCACATACTTGACTTGACGTGCATTCCCCATCCAGACAGGACTATCACTGCCATGACCACCCCTTGATTTGATTTCCGCCCTATTTTCCATTCCAAAGAAATCCTACTTCTTCGCTCATAATTTTTGTGTCTATTATTAACATGTGAGAAAAAAAAAGAAGTACAAAATAATAGTCCACAGGGTAACATTAAAAATGCTAAGATATAAAATTAACTGCTTCTTGAAAGTAACATAAAAAGCAGTAAGTAATAAAAATATACAATACAGTTCAGATCTACTGCATATGAAACTGAAGTATTCATGGCTCTTTTGCATTTGTCTCCACAGAAGTGCTTGATTATGATCATTAGAGTAATTAGATGACTTTTTAAGTGAGATTGCATGGATTCTGCTCTTGGTCCAGTGTTACTAACTGCAAAGAAGGGAGATGGAATAAAAAGGACAGATTTATGTAGTACATAAAACTGAAGTACATGCCTGTAATAATTTTTGGACAACAGAATCAGAATTTAAAGTAGGAAATTGGATCTCAGTCTAATCTAATTTATTCTAGTCTCATTTAAAAGAAACCTAATCTAATTTAAAAGCTGAAAATAACAAGCTAGAAGCAGCCCAACAGTAGTCAATCTCAATTAGGAAGTTATTGCACCTCGTATCCTACTGATCCACAAACTCTAGTATATTTTTCAGCAAACATCACCACAACCAACTATGGGATGTTCTTGGAAAAACTAGAAATGTCATTCTGAAATCTGTCAACTCAAGCATCCTGCAGCATTTCATCTGACTTTGGATACCACAACTCAAGAACTGCACAGGTTGGGCAGTTCCAGTGAGAGCAACAAAAATACTGAAGGTTTAAAAATATAAAATAAAAACAGAAGACATGCAAAAGAAAAGTAGTTGTTTACTCAACAAAAATGTGGTTAAGGAGACATAGGAGAGAAGGCTTTCAACATTCAAAGGATTTTTATACCAGCAAAAACATGAAAACAATCAACTAAACTTGTAGCGAAGACCCAGATGACATGTAAAAAATGTCCAACTACAAAGTCCTTAAAAGGCTATCTGTATAAGTTAGTGAATATCCTTTATTGGATGTTCTTCAGTGCATATCTGAAAAGGGGTTAGATATGATGGGTTCTTGAGAGATTTTCTAAGCAGAAAACCACCTTCAGCTGAAGGCTGACAAAAGTTGTATTTGCAACATGACACACACACCCATGGCGTTGTGACAAGTTAACCAGAGCCAATAAAAAAATACAATAGAGAAAGGCCCCGCAGCTCCTGTTTACAGCCAGAAAACAAAAAAAGCAGCAAGCAAAACAGTGGGCAGTAACATAGCGGTATGTCTATTCTCACCAACTGTCACTTCCCTCCAGAGGTATCAGCTGTTTCACCTCCCCCCCTTCACATTCCCACCTAGACCCACCATAATTTGGATTGGGAAATCAGATGTCACCATCCAGCAATCAATAAGGGGAGAATTAGCCACCTCCTCCTCACCTGAGCAATTCTCATAAATGGGGAAGCCAGACAGCATTATTCCTTTAGAATAATGCAGAAGGAATATGATGTTTGGTCTGAAAGGATTACGACAGGAAACTCTCTCTTATGAAGCCATTGCTCACACGTCCCACCAGATGGAATTAAACTGAAAAGTAGCTAAACAAAAATTTGCTTTTGCTGTTTTCTGTCCCAATGCATTACCAACACGCCTCCTCGAGAACTGCAATCTTGCTCCTTCCAGGACTGACGGAAGGAAAACAGTGAAAGAAAAAAAAATTAGGGATGAAACTGTCACAACCCATTCCTAAAGCGATGCTTCCACACCACCAAGCAGCAGGACTGAATCTTCCTCTAAATCAAAGCCATACACCTTGGGATTTAGCAAGCGTTTGACAAAGATATTTTTTGCTGTATTTATATGTGCAGCTAGAGAAGTCACATTTCATCCTTCATCTGGTAAACTGAGTTATTGCCCTCCTTACGACACGACTGCAAACACAAGTGCAGAATGAGGCAGTGTAGTTTGAGGACTTTTCCCCATCTAAGCACTGGGAAAAAGACGGTTCCAGGAAGAAGTGAATTTCCTGCATCAGGGTTTCTATCAGTCTATTTCAGGAAACAGACCTTTCTATTAAAAGTAAATATTCCCTTTTTACTCATTTAAGCTATTTCATTTAACTGCTACTTGTTCTATGTATCTTTATGGAAACTGTAAGAACACAAAAGGAAATGTTCCAATTAGAAAAAGTTCTGTATTTCATATTTATTTATGTGGACATTACGATTTCTATAGTTTTAAAATCCAAGAAGTATCAAACCTCCAAGCGTTTCAAGGAGATCCTGAAGTAGTTCAGGTATTAAAAATGAAGTCTCTGTTCAGACTGTAGGTTTGGATAAAGTATCTTACTGTATCTGTAGATATTTACAGATGCTTTTTGGACAGAGCTCGCATAACTGCACTGCAACATTTATCACGCTCAGCAGATAATGGTACGTGCACAGGCATTAGAATGGATTCTCCCTTCCTGTAATAATTTCACTTGCCTAATGGCAACAATATTAAAATTACTTATACCCTAAACCAAATTTTGCTTTTAAAGGTTATTTTACTCCCAATATTTCATTAAGCTTTGAAGAAATTGTAAAAAGATTAATACAATACTGACATATATTAATGTCTTCCTTAACTAGACTGTCTCTTAAGAAAATCCATTTAAGCACTATTTTGCAAAAATATCCTATTGTAAAGATTGCCACATTCTTTTAACATTTTTAATGAAGTATACTTAGCAAAATTTTATTTCAAAAGTTCTCAAAGAATTTCTTCCAATATTGTGGTTCGAGCTTCCAGTGCTGTAGCTTTAATTCTTTGAAGTCTTCTAACTATTTAGGTTATACCATTTTGATCAACTTACTTGTAGGGTCTAAGAAGGAAAATAGAAGAAAATCCTTGGATTTTTAAACATTATTAAATGCTACTCTTAAGTATTTGGTTTGATGTACTATCATGCAGAACAGTTTCAACTTTAAGTAGCCAAACCCCCAACCATTTTATATTGTAAATCAGAAAACAGGTTAGGGAAGGATATTAATATTGTTTTCCTGGTAAAAAATACAATAAGTAACATCACCTCAGCAGCATTAAACATTAAAAGCATTATTCAAATAGCAGATACATGGATCAAATCACACAGACACACACTGAATAAATGAGAGCAAAATACATCTGCAAGTATATACCTGTACTCCTGCAGGAAAACTTTGTTTTTCCATCACATAGTCGTATAGTTCCATTACAGCCCTTTTCATCACTACCATCTTCACAGTCCTTTTCTCCATCACAGCGCCACAACTCAGGAACACAATTCCCATCAGGACTGCACTGAAATTCCTTCCCATTGCATCTTCCAGGGGAAGGAGTTTCTTGGAAGAATAAAAATTACATTGAAGAACATGGTCACGTGAGTTTTTCTCTGTCAAGTCTACAATGACTTAGAATCCCACTTCCTAACCAAAGCCAAAAACAGTGTCCCCAGGCATAACGCACAAAACTCACTAATCTTTTCTAACTCATGACTTCAATCAACACGAGCTCCAGAGAAGCTCTTTCTCAGTCTGCTCACTCCCTTCACTCAAAATGAGGTCCACCTCCTAGCTGACAAAGCATGAAAGGCCACATCTTTGCCCTACAGACACAAGAGGTCCAGCCCCAACATCTGCCTGGATTGTGCTATAGGAGCACTGGCAGACTGGTTGTAGCCTTTCCCAATTCCACAGCAATCAACTTCAGTTCAGTGCAGTTATGGAATCAGTCTTGAATGTCTTGAAACATAATAACTACGTTGATTTCAATTATTCATTATTCTAAGTATTTTCCAGATGATGGTCTCAATTTTATCCTTGCTCTCCTTTTCCCAAACTATTACCTCTGAGAGTATTTCTAGTATTCCATAATATACTAACAACGATAGCATACAACTTCATGAAATGATAAATGTATACATTCCAGTTTTTCGAAAAGGAATTTAAATAAATTCTTACAGGACTTCCTATAAATATATGGTTTATGTTATTAAAAGTTCCCCTTTGTTTTCTAAATCATCTGCAGTCTTGCATTATATAATAAATGTAGCAGAGACAAGTTGCTGGACCAGTGTACATCACAAAGCAGAGCAGGACCCAGGAGATGGACAATCTGAAAATAACTGGTGGTTTCAGAGGCACGTGCAAATCCCAACATAATGTGGCATTGCGTAAAAAAGGAGAGCTCTGATATAGATGTGAACAGGGAAAAGCGAGTAGTTTCATTCCAGACCAATTATTTTGACACAGATAAAAAAATAGTAATAACTTATATTAATATATAAAAATTAATGACTTCACTCATGCACAGAATTCTGCTACTTCATCTATTTTTATAAGATTTGCAGCTAGGTTTAGAATACAAACTCATGAGAAATAACCAATAAAATTGTGTACAATTACTCTGTTGTTGAAAAATCACTATGAGAAAAACACAAGAGAAAAATCTTCCCTCATTCCTATCTGAATCTTCTTTATCCACTGCTACGAGCATCCTCCTCTCCCTACCCAAATAAATAAATACAATGTGTTGCATTTAAATAGGAATGCAGTTTGTTAAAACATTTATTGCTTTAGTAACCGTATTAAAAAAAAAAAATAAATAAACCAACCAAAAAAAAAAAACTAAACAAGCCACCAGAACAGAAAGTTGGATCACACAAAAATTAGAGTGTTACTGCATAAAACACCCAGAAAATATAAACACCAACTTATGCAATTCTGCTTCCTACCCTTTTACCTAGGCAGCATGCCTCTTTGTAAAAGGAAAAACATCTCGTTTAGCATAATTCATGATAGTAAAACTACAAGACTGATGTCAGTATAACATCCATTTTGTTTTCAAGTGCGTTCTTCTTCTACGATACACTTCTGTTTTATCATATCAGACTTGACATATTTTCCATTCCAACTTTTATCAAGGTTAAAAGCAGTTTCTCAATTTCCATTGACTGAAGATGCATCCCTCTGTATTTATAATCAACCATGCTCTGTGTTTATGAGTACTAAAAAGTGGGAACTAAATTAAAAATGCTGACCTTCCTTGCTGCAGTTTGTTTTGGTTTCATCACTGAAATCTCCACAGTCATTGTCACCATCACACGCCCAGTGGCTTGGGATACATCTACCATTAGAACATCTGAACTGGTCAGAGGAACAGGAGTGAATACAGCCGAGCTCATCACTTCCATCACCACAGTCGTCATCTGCAGATATTAGCATTTTTTATTATTTTGAAAGATAAAAAAAGGTGAATAAAAGATGTGAGGAAAGATACCTCCAAAAAGGCAAGAGAAAAATAACGTGCAGCAAATAAAACAGTATGCTTACTGTACCAGGTGTATGGTAAAATTATTTCTAATCCAATTAATTCTTTAACTTACTAACAGGACTTGACTCTCATTTTGGACAGTCTACCTTCTTACTCCTATTCACAGTTATTCAACCATAGACACCAGTAAGCACGAGAAGACTCTAGATTTTCTTCATTTCTTTAGTTGTGTGTTTCTACACAGGCTGCCAAACTCAGTGGGTTTACTTCATTCTCAGTGAGTTGTTAACTTGGACAGTTAAGCACGGACACATACAGAGCTTCATATAAACCAAACTGAACACCTGACATCAGAATTTCTTTTCAGTAGTATCCCAGATGTGGTTTCCAGATACTTGCAACTGTGCAAGGTGGAGAAAGACCGCAACAGGTAAATAAGGGTGGAATGTAGTTTCTCATTACTCCAACGCCGTAGTCATTACGGCAATCTTAAGGCAATTCCCATAATTTGATTAAAATTGCCAAGGGAAGGAAAAGATAAATAAGTTAGATAAACACTGAAGGCTCTCTCCACACAGGGTTTCAGTAAGCACACTGTGATAATTTGGGGAATCTGTCCATTTTACAGCTGTGAATTCCCAGCAGCCTCAAAAAATTACAGCAATATCAAATCCTGCGGTGGAGGAAGAACCAACCCAACGTTATTAGGACTGGCAGACATCACTCCCATACCACGAGCTCTGAAAGAAGATTAATATAAGTAGTTGTCATTCAAATATCTACTCTTTCAGGCAGAAGAAATAATTCTGTAGTAAGGTCTTCCCAGCCTTCACGCTTCAGGGACGCTATTTATTAATTTGAACTTGCCCGCAAACAACAGAGAAATCAGATAGTTTGGCCACTGGAACTATTTTGCTCTCTAAAAGTAGAAAATATTTCCATGAGCAATAGCTTAGCTGCCTTTTTATTTTTCCTTTTTCTTTTTTTTTAGTACTGGAAGCTTATATCACACTTTATTCTACAAAATATACTATTTATAACTATTGCCATATCCACCGCATCATTCCTCATAGGAAGCTTATTATTGTTGCTCTCTAGGTCAGGTCAGTATTTAAAAAAAAAAAATAAAAAAAAATCTCTATTTATTCTCTGACTTACAAGCCAAACAAGCAACATCAGCCTTACAAGAAAAGAGTATCAAAGCAATATTTATGTAATATCTACCATATACATTTCAGATACAGAACACTTGATACTTGCCTGAATCACATAGCCATTTGCTGCTAATGCATCTTCCATTTTTACATATAAATTGAGTTAGTGGTTCACACGTTGGGAATTCTATGAAAACATTCAAAAAGAAATAAAAAAAAATATTATATAGATCCACTTTAGTAATGTTCTTCCACCCTCCTGTACGCATAGACTACACAAGTGTATTGTATCAAGCATTTGCACCTGCCAGACACTTAATCTGGAGAGGGGAAAAAGGCGAGACACCAAAAAGAGAGAATAAAAAGGCTTTTAACTGTAAATACTGGTTCAAACCCCATCCTTCCTCAACACAGACCATTGAAACACATTATTCTGTCTCATATAACAGGATCCTGTATTCCCATCAGACCACAGCTATCTTTGCCAGCAAGCACGCTCATATTTATATGTTATGACTATATATTATAGCTTCACTAATGATACAAACCACATTTTCAATGTGTTTATATACACAAAAAAGTCCTCCAATTGCAGTAACACTGGCAGTAAAAGAGAGGAAATGGAAGACTATAAAATGAGAAGGCCAAGTACAAAGCAAAAGAACAGTCAAGAGAAAGTTGCTGTACGCTGACATCATGAAATCCTGAAGCAAAATGTCAGTATTTACAATCATTTCCTCCAAGCATCCCATTAAAAGTAGAAGAAAACTGAGACAATATCATTCATAAAGACTCATCTACATTAAAGATTCAGTTTTCTAATATGCAGTCAAGGCCAGGCGGGATGGGGCTTTGAGCAACCTGGTCTAGCAGGAGGTGTTCCTGCCCAGGACAGGGGGTTTGGAAATCAAGGATCTTTAAGGTCCCTTACAGCTTCAACCATTCTGTGATTCTGCACAGAACAACTTGAATTTTTTTCAGATTTCTTCTTCTTCTAAAAACAATGACATAGATAGAAATGTGTATTCATACCACTAACATGTTAAACAGCACTTGCACCCATCCAGTTTGGAAAAGACAAGGTCTACTTTATAAAACCCAGAAGTTTGTAAGAAACGATGTAAAAGTCTAAGCTGATACAAAAGGAATAAAGAGGAGCCTGAATTCTCTGTACAGCCCATCAAGAGAATAAGACACCTCTCAGTAACTGACACTTAATGCAAACAAAGATGACAACATGAACGATCTGCCTGAACTGCTATTTAATGGCTTTTGTCCTTGTACTGAGGGATTTCAGGTTGGAAGTTCCTACATAGACTCTCCTAAAACCAACAGAATGAAATGGTCAAAATGCTGCATAATCCTGTCAGTCATATCCCATCCCTGGAATATTTAAGGCCAGGCAGGATGGGGCTTGGAGCAACCTGGTCTGGCGGGAGGTGTCCCTGCCCATGGCGGGGGGGTTGGAACTCGATCTTGAAGGTCCCTTCCAACTCTAACCATTCCATGATTCTATGATATCAGAAGTGCCCAAGACTAGAACAAGTCTCCAAGTGTATTCCTCAGTAGGTTGCTCCAGCATTGGGTTGCTCTAGTGTTGCCACAGATGAGACGACAAAGCCAAGCTGGTCCCTTCCATTGTTTACTGCCTCTTGCCTTTGGTGCTGATAATGTCTTAAATTACATTTAAAAGTTTTCTGTTGTGGTTTTTTTCTTTAAAAAAAGGAAACTCAGTTTAAATATTTGGTTTAAAGTTACATATAAAGCACCAAACCATTCCAGCTGCATCAAATCGTAAATTTTAGAGATGACCAAGAATATCCCCAGACTGAAGTCATTATTCTTCTGCTTCAACACAGAAAAGGGTGGGAAGAAAAGTTAATACTGATGACAATGCTTTTTCAATTACTCCTAGAAATGGTTTTGGGTTTTTGGTTTGGTTTTTTTGTTTTGGTTTTTTTTTTTTTTTTTTTTTTTTTTTTTGTTGGTTGGTGGGTTTGGGGTAGGGGGGGGGGAGCTGAA
>VZRU01001304.1:76344-92480 GCA_013398155.1 Pedionomus torquatus | reverse complement strand
AAAAAACCAACAAAACAACAACAAAAAAAACAAAACAAAACAAAACAAACCAAACCACAAAAAAACAAAACAAAACAAAAAGACCCCGTCAACTATTTTTCCTGGGGGAATACATTAGTAACAACAAAAATCTATTCCAAGACAAATAATGAAGATCCGCAACTATGATGGTACTTAGCTACCAATATATGCCTTAAGTGCTTCAAGTCAATCTGACAGCAATTTTTAATTTGGCATTTTAGCTGCTCAAGTATTTTTCCACAAATTTAACTTATATATTAATGGCAATTTTTGTCTTTTTCATACATTAATGTCTTCATGACTTTATTTTCTTTATGTTCATTTGTCTACCCAAGACCTTTATAAAGAGGCAAACTAAATAAAATGAATTGTGATCATCTTCACCACCACCCCCCTTCTCACAATTCTCAGCCCACCTTTCCAAGGATGTTTTGCAATATCTCCAGTGTTTGCCTCTCACAGCCCCAACCTTTGCCACCATCCAACAGCTCCCTCTCACATCCCAGAGGACAGCCCCAATCTTTTCCTCTCCCTGTCCCTGTTGTCTCCCCAGTGTTCCTTTCCTTTCCTATTTCACAGCAAAGACACGCTTATCCTGTAGCTGACTCCCAACCACCCTGTGCTGATTTCCCTGCAGACAAAGCAAGCAGGAAAGGTGCCTCTTGAGCTTGCAGTGTAAACACCAATCTTATTTCCCTCTGCTATTCCCCTGTTTTTTAAAGGCTTTGGTTCTTTGAGACCCCTTTCACCCTTCTGTTTCTGAGTGCAAATGGTATGACACTGAACTGATAAACAAATAGACACAAAATATGACCACAAGTCTCGACTCCTTTAGGAAAGCAGTAGAAAAAAATAAGGAAGGTGTCTTATCAAATCTTCTTCAGAAACGTTGCTTTTCTTAGTAAATCTGGTTGGATCACACAAAAAATTGTACACATTATGATATTGGCATCATCTTTCCAGTACTGCTCACTCCAGCGATGTGCCAATATAAGCATGCTTAAGTTCTTGAATTAATAGGCACCAAAAGTTATTCATAGCTGGAGACTGGTGCTGTTAAAAATCAATTATTTGTAACAGCAACAAAAAGAAACCATGATTTTACTTTTAATACAAAAAGTTGCGAATATAAGTACAATTTTAAACTGTTGCATAGAAGAAAATAGAAGAGCTAAATAAAGCCATTAGCATGTCCATTAGCTATCAAATTATAAGGCAGGATCATATATTTCACACATTTGCACAACCACAGTGCTCAAGGATAAAGAAACTAAATTCTAAACCATGAAACGTATGTAAAGTTTGGTGAAACTGAAAACCATCAGGTGAAATAAATGCTGATTAAGTGATCTGAGGGAACATTCCAGATCATATAATACGATACCAAACAAAAAACATAGAAGAAACAACAAAGATGACATTAACATCCATGTATTGATAAGGTGTCTAAGAACACAAGGTGCAGCTAATTAGATAAATTTTTAAAGCATCATAATTTTAAGAGGCTGCAAAATACAGTGAGTCCACTGGAATCACCTCTTCTACCTCTGTACACAACAACCTACTTCATTTGAAGGGTGGCAATTAGAAATCTACCTTAATATTATTTTTTTTTACTCACATAATGACTTTATTTTGATGCAGATTTTATTAAACATTATCTCTTTTGAAGTAACAGATCAGATATCAATTACTGCCAATACAAAATTAACTATTTTTATTTCTGGTTTGTGTCACTATTAAAAGAAGAAAAAGGGAAAAAAAGCAATAAGAAACAAGGCAAGAAAAAAGTAGGTGAATATTCCAGGAAAAAATACCAACTATTTACCTCTAAAACTCTTGAATGTAGTTATAGAAGATTTTAAAAGTTACATATGGACTTAGAAAGTAACAATCTAAACTCAATTAATGGGTCATGAATAATTCAAAATTAAAGAAGGGACTATGTGTAAATATAATTTACTCATTGGATCCTACATGTTGCCTTCCATAGATTCTCTGGCAATTGAGGTCCTGAAGATTTATGTTTATGGAACAGAAGATACCATGGCATAAGCCCATGACTTTCATTTATGCATTTACTTTATTTTTTACTTTTTCCTCTCTCCACTGCAAGTGCCTTGTGATTATTGAGAGTTTTTTGCAGAAAAAAAAAAACCCTGTTATCGGTAGTAGAACTTTAATAACTCTACTGAAAGGGTTTGAAGTGGTAAGAAGTTGAAAACAGGCATAAAAAAAAAAAGAAAAGGTCATGTTTTATGAAATACATTGCTTTCCTAGCTTGATTTGGATTAAGAAATAATACTTTTTATAACAGTGAACCAAGTTAGAATATCAGCTATGGCTGAGAAAAATACAGGTCTAACTCAGTACCCTGACAAGTATACTTCAGATGTTAATTTTTTTGTGCACAACGTGTCACGTCACGTTCCAACAGCTAATGCTACTAAAATAATCAGTCTGTATTCTTTCTTGAAAACTCTTGATACATAATTTCAGAAACACATCCTATTACATTACAACACACTTTCTAATTCATATTAGTAATTCAAATATCACAAATATAACCTTGTAACCGGGATGCACCCTGACACAATAATTTGCAGACAGCTTGTTGACCCTTTTGCTCTCAGACTCACAGCAGTTACCTGCGACCTCCCAAATGGATGCGGGCAATCATGCTGACTTAAAAAAACCTTAATTATTTGGAAGCAGCTGATTAGAGAGAGTGCACCTCGCTTCACAGTATCTCAGCGAAGCAGCCATCAGCAGAGCCGCTGATACTCTCTCTCGATATAATCAAGAATGACTAATTGTTTTTTTGGCAAAATACAACATCAAAACATCCTCCTGTTCAGACTTGAAACAGTCTGATTTTATTGACATCTAGAATATGCTGAAGGGGCCCATGCGAAGCGGTACGTGGATGAGACAAAAATCAATTTAGAGTGACAGTATTTGATAATGGGCTGTAAATTAGAAAAATGTTAAGTTGACTCATCTGCATATTTGTGATTGCAAGTAAAAACTCATTAATAGAAAATGCAGCCTTTACTTTGGGTTTACTTATTAATCAAATAAATTATATCTGCAATTTCAGAAAGAGTATTATCAGTTCGTACGAAAACAAAAAGGCCCCTCATACTTTTTCCTTCACCAGTTCATGTGAAAAGAGATCCTTGTACATTTGACTTCAAGAATATTTTTCCTTTTTGCCCCGCAAAGGGCACTTCACTTACCACAGGATGTCATTTCATCGGTTTCATCTCCACAGTCATCCTCCCTGTCGCAGAGCCAGGGTGTTGGAATACAGCGTCCATTCCCACAAGAAAATTGGTCAACCTGACACGTTCTTGCTGTCAAGACAAAACACTCCAAAAATGCAAGGGAAATGGACTAAAAATGTTAGGTCTCTCGGTGCGTGTCTGAATAGAGATGTTTCAAGGCTGGAGGGCATCTCCTGGCCTGCTGCTTGTTGGACCTCATCTGACCAAACATCATTCACCTGCTTTGATTTCTGAGAAAATTGAGGTCACCTGCAGGACTCTGTTCTACCTCTGTTATTTAGAGAACCTAGCGGTTTCTTCAGCAGAGGAGAACATGAAGTTTTGTTTTGGTAAAACAACATTAGTGCTAGAGTTGAAATAAACAAAAATCAAGGCTTAAAAATTGTCTGACTTGCAATTGGAATATGAACAAGTTGTATTTCGTAACACGACCAATGATCTAGTGAGAGTTCTATTTACACAGAAAAATGGTACTCCAGCACGGGTGCGATGTGCCTGGCCTCACTGCTCTTAGAATCTGTGCCTTGGCAAATGTGCAACTGTAATCATCCCTTAAAGGAAAAGATGTTGGTCTTCTGAAGAAGGAAAGATCACTTAAAAGAAATCATGCCATGTAACTACATGAGTTACTTGGAGAGCTGATGAACAGTAAAAGCTTCAACAAAATGTAACATATACAACTGGCTTTACTTATAATTTTGTTTATTCTAAATGTGAGCCTGTAACTAGAATTCCAGTCACACAGATTTTGGTCCCAAATGTAAGCTTTTAGAGTTCATCTATATGCGATTCCACACTTGGAGAAAAAAAAAAAAAAGAAAAAAAAGAAAGAGACATCAGAAACCCCAATAATCAAAAGAATATTCCTTCATCTGCTATTCTCAGTTCCCATTTGCCTTTCTCTTTCTAGAAATATCCCAAAATACAACAGAAAAACAGAAGTTCAGAATACATCAAAGTAGTGTTTTTTTAAACATGAATAGTGTTTGCCACTGAAGAAAAAAAAAAGAAAAAAAATGAAATAACAGGAACACAAAAATTCACCCCAGAGCCAACTGATATAGGGATGCAAATATGGCTTCATATCAGACTCTTCTCCTACACGCGAACTGCTGAATATTAAAGGCTATCAAGATGTATTAGAGTCCACACTAATACTGTGGAGGTGATATGGACGCTCTAGGTCTGCATTTGCACCAAGGAGCTTTTAGCCAAATGGCACAAGCAACAAAGTGAACAGGTTACTACACATATAATAACTTCAATCAAGGAAAATGAGTTTAGTGAATATTTTAATACACACTGTATGCTGTCTACCACTGTGTTTCAATTTAAAACAGTCCTCAGCTTATTGATGTCTATTGGTATTTTGTACATAAGGTGTTTAATGATTGTTTATCATTTTTATCATTATAATTTTATATATATATGTCATATATCTTAATATACATATCATATATAATATTATATAATTTAATGTTTATCATTAATGATCAGCACTAAACATGACTGCCACACACGCAGAGGCCAGACTTGGAACTCCGTGATTTATTGCAGTGGAATCAGTAAAGAATCTTCACCTTATTATTTCCTTAAAAATCCACTCCACTGTTAATAACTTACAAATGAAAACAATTTCAAGCTACCAAGGGGAAAATGAATAGCTAATTATGCTTTTGTCAGCATAAACTAAAACTTACCAGTGACACGGCACTCATCACAACATGTTAACAAACAGAATTCTAACTGCCTAATTCTAACTAATTCAAAAAAGATTTAGCAAGGACAAGTTTGTACCTAAGCAGTGCTTTGACAGCCAACCCACATGGATAGATTAAGTGCTGAATTACTTTGGAAAGCACAGTCAAGCACAAAGATTAAGCAAAATATAATTTATATTCCAGCCTTAGTGGCATCAAAATCTGAATTCATTTAAAATGGCAATAATCAGATTACTAGTAGCAGACTGGTTCAGTTCAGAGCAGCCTTGAACCGTTTATAAAACTGGAGTTAGAGAACTTGCAGGCACAACCAAGTAAAATTTTTACCTGCACAGGTTTTATTTGATTCATCTTCGTTATTACCACAATCATTAGCTCCATCACAAAGCCACCTCTTGGGAATGCAGCGATTATTTTGGCACTTAAACTGATCATCAGGACAACTGTGATTGACTGGGGAGAAAGAAATGAAGAAATAATCAGAGAAAAACAGCTGAAAAGAATACATTAAATTGTATTCCCTGGTGATGCAGTTAGTATGATTATCTTGTACAGGTAATGACCACGATATAAAAATTGTTCAGCAAACCAGACAATTAAAAAATATTGCAGCACTTTGATCGTAAATTAAACAATACATAGCAAAGATTCTCCTATCATGCCAGTGTCAATACGGAGGTCGTCCTCTATTAACTACGAGGGGATAAAAGGTAGTAGTATTTCATAACGTTATTTCCTTCAAGAAAAATATCCTCAATCTCACTTTATCAATGTGATGAGGTTTGCAAACTGCATGTAAAACAAAACACCAGAGGGAACGGACGCAAGTTGCTGAGCGCATATCCAAAACACCATACCATAGCGAGCAGAGATTTGGGCAGGTTGTAAAATGCTTCTAAAGTGATGCCCGTTACTGTCAATGGCCACACATTGATCTGCTGTTTACTCACCATGAAATTACAGGTGTCAAAAGAAATGAAATATGCAACACAGTGTAAAACTGACCAAAAAAGCTGGTATTCAAGAACAAACGAGGTATCTCAGAAATACGTCTTTCCTGGCTACCAAGAGCCCTGGGAAGGATGGAATTATGCAAATACAATTGGCTTGCTCTTGTAGCAGTAGTAAGTATCTATATTCTGCTCCTTTTGTACTAATAACAGGATCTATTATTAGCAATCTTGATCTACACAAGAGAAGTAAACTATACAGTTTCAAACACTGGGTTAAAAATAATCTCAAGTTATTTTTCACCTACTCAGCCATCCACAGTCTCTTTTTTAAAGTTTAACATATATCTGGAAACAAATGGTATTTAAAATGAAAGGACGTCTTGCAGGCTTATCCTTGACATTTCAGTAGCTTTTATCTTTGACCTTTCTACCTATTCTTCCTATTGAAAACAACAGAGAGCGAGTGTGATATCAATAGCACATGAACCCTTCATGAGTGCTTTGTGCAGGGGGTACGAACACTGGAAGTAAAGATTTATTAATAATTTGAGCAGAAGAGCATTTCAAGTCTCATAGTAATTATGAAGCAACATAGTTTGTGGTGTGACTGGAGAACAGTACTGTATCATTCCCACAATAAAATTAAAAAAAATTTAAATGGCAGATAAGTTTCTGTTCATATATATTTACTAACAAGTGGAATGTGTGTATTACAAATATTTCAGAGTAAGTCAAAAAGAACTACTTTAGTTTCAATAGCAACTGTGAAAGAGGTAACGTTTATCATACTGACCACTTCAACTATGTATCACATATAGATTTGGGATTAAATTATGTCTTCATTTATATCTGTATAAATCCCTTGAGAATTACAAGCTTTGATCAATGAATTGACTAAACTACTAAATTGGTCTGGGCTGTGTAGGGAAGAGTGCAGCCAGTAGGTTGAAGGAGGTCATTCAACTCCTTTTCTCTGCACCGGTGAGGCCACAACTGGAATACTGCATCCAGTTCTGGGCTCCTCAGTTCAAGGGAGACAGGGAACTACTAGAGAGAGTCCAGCGTAGGGCAACAAAGATGGTTAAAGTATTGGAGCATCTCCCTGCAGAGCTAAGGCTGAGAGAGCTGGGACTCTTTAGCCTGGAAAATAGAAGGCTGAGGAGACCTTATTAGTGCTTATAAGTACACAAAGAGTGGGTTGAAAGAGGATGGAGCTGGATTCTTATCAGTGGTTCCCATTGACAGGATGAGGTGCAATGGGCACAAGCTGGAACAGAGGAAGTTCCATTCGAGTATGAGGAAAAACTTCTTTCTGGTGAGGGTGCCAGAGCCCTGGCAGAGGCTGCCCAGGAAGGTTGTGGAGACCCCTTCTCTGGAGATTTTGAAGACCAGCCTGGCTGCAGTCCTGCGTGATGTGCTCTGGGCAATCCTGCTTTACCAGGGGAGTTGGACTGGATGATCTCTAGAGGTCCCCTCCAACTCTGACAATTTTATAATTACAATAATTTAAATGAAAATCAAGTCAACTCTGCCAAAAGATATTTTTCTAACTCTCTTTATTAATTAAGCTCCTTATTTAGTGTAAGATACTCTCGTACTAAAATAAAATATCAGCGAGCATTAGATTTCAGAACTGGACAAAGGTTTTGAAAAGACTTAGGACTGGAATCTGTAATGACTACTAAAAAAAAAAAAAAACTGGCTCTGTAACAGCTGTACAGAAGACAACCAAGGNAATTTTAAAAGATCAAAAAAAAAAAAAAAAAAACTGGCTCTGTAACAGCTGTACAGAAGACAACCAAGGCATTACAGAGGATCACAAGCTCAGTGTCTATCAGAGACATTAGGCCAGTGTGGCACAGAAAAGATTTATCCTGGGGTGTACAAACAGGACTATCACCCCTCACAAACACTTTCTCTCAGATAGACCAGCTTCACGAAGGCCTCAGCAGAAGTACCTACACCCTGTTTTGGACACTGAACCCCGAGGATCTTGGCAAAGTTCAGAAAAGAGCAATGAAGTGTAAAAAAAACCCCCATAATCTACTGGAAAACAAAACAGATTAGAGTTGTTTTGTCTCAGATAAAAGTGAGAGACACTGCTAGAGAAATGCTCTAACTGTAGAAATAGGAAGCACTGTGACAAACAGTATGAGAAGGGATTTTCACTGCTACAACTCTAATGTTATAGCAGGATAAGTATCTTCCAGGAATGACACAGATACGTGATGGGATGTTTTCTATTCTTTTTCGATTTAACAAGATTCCTCTATGGCAAAAATACTCAAACAACCCATCTCTAGTAAAACTGTACTTTTAAAGACAGTATATCTAATTCTAAAGTACATCTAATTTAAAACTGGAAGGGTGTGTGTGTGAGTCTAGTCTTTGTTATTGCTGGTTTTGGTTTGGGTTTTTTTGTGGGGTTTTTGTGGTGTGGGGTTCTTTGCTTGGTTTTTGTTTGGTTGTTTTTTTGTTTGCTTATTTTTTAAGACATAACATTACAGAATCACAGAAATCATTGAATCATGTAGGTTGGAAGGGACCTTTAGGATCATCTAGTCCAACCATCAACCTAACTCTGATAAGAAAAAACAAGCCCAAAACAACCCATCACTAAACCATGTCACTGAGCACTATGTCTTTTGAATACCTCCATGGATGCTGCCTCAACCACCTCACTGGGCAGCCCATTCCAACACTTGATAGCCCCTTCAGTATAAAAATTCTTCCTGACTTCCAACCTGAACCTCCTCTGGTGCAACCTGAGGCCATTTCCTCTTGTCCTATTACTTGGGACCTAGGGGAAGAGAGGCTGCCTCTCTACAGACTCCTTTCAGGTAGTGTAGGAAGAGAGAAGGTCTTCCCTCAGCCTCCTTTTCTCCAGGCTGAACAACCCCATCTTCTTCAGTCTCTCCTCTTAAGTCTTTCTCTCCAAACAGCTCACCAGCTTTGGTGAAGTATGAAGGATACCTGTTGAGATCACCTCATCTAATACCCTGCTCAAACAGAGCCAACTAGAGCAGGTTTCCCAGGACCACTTCCATAAGTGTTTCAAGTATCTCCATAGACAAAAATGCCAAAACATCTCCGGGCAATCTACTCCAATGTTTGACTATGCTCACAGGAAAAAAGTGTTCAGATAAAATTTTGTGCTTTTCAATTTGGTCTGTTAGCTATTGTCCTGCCAGTGAGAAGAGCCTGGACCCCCATTCCTCATTCCCTCCCATCAGGTATTGGTAACATCCCTCCTGAGCCTTCCCTTCCACATAGACTGAACAAGGTCAGCTCTCCCAACTTCTGCAACAGATTTGCCAGTCCCTTAATCATTTTAGTGCTCCTCTGCTAGACTTGATCTGGTAAGTCTCTATCTTTCTTGTACTTTGAAGCTCAGAACTGGACACAGTCCTCCAGATATGACCTCATATGATCACTATGCTTTTCCTAATGCAACCCAGGATGTTTCTGGCCACCTTTGCTACGAGAAGGACTGATGGCTAATGGTCAGCTTCTTCCCCACCAGGACCCCAAGATCCTTGTCTGTAAAGCTGCTTTCTAGCTCATTGACCCAGCCTTAGCAAGCTTGAGATAAACACTATCCTCTGGTTTTCCCTCATCAACCAAGCCAGTCACATTATTGTAGGAGGCTACAAGGTTGGCTAAGCATGACTTCCCCTTCATAAATCCATTCTGACCATTCCCAATCACCTTCTTGTCCTTGGGAAATGGTTTCCAGGACTAATTGCTCCATCACTTTCCTTAGAGGTTGAGGGAAGGTTGGTCCTGCTTTATGAAGGTTGGATTAGAGATATTCTGAAGCCCCTTCCAATCTGAATTAGCCTGTGACCCATATAAAAAAGTGCAGTAGAAGGAAACAAAGCAAAAAAACTCCAGTGTTTAAAGAATCAGAAGAGATGATATAAAAAAAAAACCAAAAGATGATTGCTTTTATATCATGGTATGAAATGAGTACACGAGTATCACTTCAGGAACGACTTCAGGATTATCAGTTTGGTTTGACACCCCACCCCACCCCTCCCCAGTATTTTGTTTCCAGTTTTTAAAAACAAGTATGAACTGTGGGTTAAAAACGTAGCAGCATACATACAGCAGATTTCAGAATGCTCGTCACTGCCATCCAGACAGTCATCGTCCCCATCACAGCGCCAGCGATCCTGGATACAGCGCTTATTGTTACACTGAAACTGTTCGGCTTTGCACAAGTGCGGTGGCACTTCTCCGTGTTTAACTAGGAAAAATAGACAAGAAGCACACCCGGTTTTATCAAGCTTGATCCATACAGAATGCAATGCTACCTCTGCATAAATAGATAAAAATTCTTGTTATCACTCTTCAGAACGCTTTTTAGTAAATTCTGCATATTTGAGGTAATTCCACCTGAAGCCTGCAGCAGCACGCGTATCTGGGTGTATGGTTGAGGTAATATATTTTTAATAAATGGAAGAACTCAAGAACAGTATGACACAAGCTGTTTTTTACATTGCTGCTTTGTTGATAGTGTAAAAATACTAGTTTCAAAGATCGCAATGCCTCATCAACAGTGAAAAGAAAATAGTCTTACAGACACAGACCAAATTCTGCTGCACTTTAAAGGGCTAGAAAATGATTGCTGAAAAGCTGATCCCTGTATCCAAGCAACAACTCAAACACCTGCATTATGCACGGGTACAGACTCGGCAAAGAAGAAAGGATAAAATTCTGCTGAGGTAGAATTAAGTAGCAAGCTACGAGCTTATTGATAAATCCAGACAGATACATTTCCCAACACGAGGTTCAGAATCTTTAATGTGTAAATACATCAAATCACTCTGTGACCCTATAAAAAACATCAAAGTCCTTGGAAAAAGCCGGCAATGAAGCGTGTTGGGTGAAAAAGCAGGAAACCTGCTTCATTCAGATCTGAAAGTGCCTAACCTCTCTTCCTAATGCTTACATACCATCTTACCAGTGAGAATTCCACCTTCCAGTTATTTTCTGCTAAAAAGAAAAATAGTTTTCTTTAGCAACAGTGATGGCTCTGGCAGCTATGCAGTTGGGTCAAATTCCAGGTAACTGCAAGGTCAATAGTGCTCATCAGGTTATGAAATAATCCTTAAGCTTTACTCGTCTCTACTTGGCTTATTGCTGAAGACCTATGTAAAGTTTTATACTCTAGACTTCAAGAAATAGATCAAAGCAATTAAAGAAAAACAACCAAAGGAAAAAAAAAAAAGAAAACCGACCAGAGACTTTAGAGTAAGTTTTAAATATCATGTCTAAATGTTTAAAAACTAGCTACATTATCTGAGAAGGTATTATTTTCAAATGAAAATCTCACATTTAACACTTTTTTAAAAATTTAATTTGTATTTCAGTGACGATATCAGAGGAACAGATTTAAGAAAAGGACAGAGAAATTTGTGTAGTCTGTGTCAGAACGTATTATATATAAATCTATCTGCTTGACATATTTTATGAGCAGTTTCAGCATGAACACTTTCTATGCCAGATTTCAATTTAAGATACTTAGTCCATATAATAATCTGAAACCGCTTTATACAGAATGAATCATAATATTTTCTAGTATTTCTGATATTCTTTAAAAGAGGTCAGTGAAATATTTAAGTGCTTTATCATATACCAGATATTCTGAAATATTTTCCAAAGTATGTTATCCTCAAGTATTGTGTACTTAATATTTTGTATTTTTTGAAAATTCTTTATTTCATTTAATAAACTGCCTTCAATTAGAATCTTCATTCAAAGAATATTTCTTTGTCTTACAGAACCACAAAAAGCCTCTAGCCTCCCATACATTTTTGGTTTATTTTCAGATTTGACTTGATCCCTTAACAGCAGTGTCAACTCAGATATTCTTTAAAGATCTTACTCGTGCAGGTTGTACTGTTTTCCTCCAAAAGCTGATTATCAGCACAGGCACAAACTCTGCCTCCAGGAATGGCTAAACAAAGAGTGCTGCAGCCTCCGTTATTAATGCGACATGCATTATCACCTGTGAAAATAAAAAAGCAACTTTAACACTAACAGCCATTCTAGAAGATTTTTTTTTTTATTTTTTTTTTAGAATATAAGCACTTGAAGATTTATTTTTTGTTTTTTTTTACAATTTCCCTCTCATTTTAGGGACACGTTATTCTCAGTTTGGCCACTACAGGTTATAATATTGAACATTTATTACAGCTTGCAATAATCTGTAAGAATAGAAAAAAAACATACACCATCAGCCCACAACATTCTATCTCCATCTTTTATGAGGGACAAATATTACAAAATATTTAATATGACACAGCCACATGTATGCCGTAGTTTTAAAAAAATAAACAGTATAAATGGGAAGCACAGAATCTTCATGGTGGGAAAGGACCTCTGAAATCATCCAGTCCAGCCATAATGGTCTGAAGTATATTGGCATCTGCACGTGTTAAAACAATATGACTACGAATGCAGACTAAGAAAAAAGAGAAAGGAAACAAATTAAAATTACAATGAGATCCACAGCAGTCAGAATACAAGGCGGATATTTCATTACTCTTTTCTGAACACATCTGCTATTTTTCTGCCTTCTTTTTCTGTGTTATTGTTTCTTCCCAAAAGCTGTACACTGTTCACATGAAGATACTGACAGCTGTCAGGTGTTTTCAGCATCTACCAAGGACTGCTGCACCCTCACTACCTCAACTCCTTCAGCAAGCAGACCTAAAACTGAAGCAATTGTTACAATTTCTGCTTCTGTCACTTCAGTCACGATCTAATTGCTTCAATATGAAATGCCAAGGACATTCAGCCTCTCATGATCAAAGCTCTGTTAATTTCACGTGTTGATGGTACCCGACTACCATCAGGCAAGCTATAAACCTTCACATCTGCTGAAACTTTAAATCAGCACTACTTTTTTTTCATCTTCCTGTCCTAGTAAAAAGTAGGTGTTCCTTCCTCTGCTCCTCGTTTTCAGGTGGACAAAGAATTACTCAACTTCCTGAGCCAGCAATGTGCCCTTGTCACTAAGAAGACCAATGGAATTCTAGACTGCATAGGGAAGAGCGTGGCCAGGAGGTGGAAGGAGGTCATCCTCCCCCTCTGCTGTGCACCAGTGAGGCCACAACTGGAATACTGCATCCAGTTCTGGGCTCCTCAGTTCAAGGGAGACAGGGAACTACTAGAGAGAGTCCAGTGTAGGGCAACAAAGATGATTAAAGTATTGGACCATCTCCCTGCAGAGCTAAGGCTGAGAGAGCTGGGACTCTTTAGCCTGGAGAAGAGAAGGCTGAGGAGAGACCTTAACAATGCTCACAAGTATCTGAAGGGTGGGTTAAAGGAGGATGGAGATGGACCCTTCAGTGGTTCCCATTGACAGGATGAGGTGCAATGGGCCCAAGCTGGAACAGAGGAAGTTCCACTTGAATATGAGAAAAAATTTCTTTCAGGTGAGGGTGACAGAGCCCTGAACAGGCTGCCCAGGGAGAGTGTGGAGTCCCCTTCTCTGAAGACTTTGAAGACCAGCCTGGCTGCAGTCCTGAGTGATGTGCTCTGGGCAATCCTGCTTTAGTAGATGAGTTGGACTGGATGATCTCTAGAGGTCCCTTCCAACTCTGACAATTCCTTGATTCCTGGATTTATACAGACTCCACACAATTTCCTCTTCTCAAATCACTACCACTTCTCTCTTCATAGAAAATAGAATGTTCAGTTCTCATTGAGGTAGCTGTGGACACGAATACTAAACCGTCCTGTCAGAGCCACACTGCACGTGCAGGGAAACATTTCCAAATTATCAAACAAACATCAGGTAACCAGAACATAATTTTGAACAATTTCAAATTTCAAGATGTGCCTCATTAGGTCTTACAATACAGACCTTAAGCAATTCATAATAATCTACTCCTAGACTTTATTCTGACCTACCATACCTCACTTGTGAGAAGCAAATGTGTCTACAGTCCATTTAATACCCCACTGAACTATCAAATCAAATTGTGGAAAGTAATTAATACAGAACACTGTGGGAAGCTGCCATGGTCCCTGCTCTTTCATTGGGCAAGGTGTAAGGCAGATGGCAAGAATACACCTGCATAAAGAGGGAAATCTGGAAATCCCTCCAGAGGGCTGGATCACAATTTAAGACAGAGCAATTCCAACTTAGACTAGGAGCTTAAAGTACTTTACTGAATCTTGACCCAAAACTTTGTACAAAAACCAACTCCTTTCTTACGCCTATGCACACCAAAACCCAAATATGAACAAAAGTAAGAGTAAGACATGTATTTGCATCTAAATCCTGGAAAACCTCTGGTTCAACATTGCCTTGGAAAAAGTAGCCTTGAAACTCTCTACATCTTTACAGGACCACTCATTATACAAATCAAATAACATCAGTCAAACAACATTTAAGAAGACAGAAGCAGCTGCAAGAAACAAACAACCCAAAATATCATCTTGAAAAGTGAATCCGAAATTATAGAGCACAAGTGATTGCAGTGATTTAATTAAAGACATACATGAGCTTGTCGGACCCCTAAAAAAGAATAAGGCTATAGAAAAAAAAAAAAACGACTATTTAAGACAAATATATAAAACACTTTGAAAACCCTCAATGATGCTGAAAACCAATGCAAACTTAAAATAAATAAAATCAAAATTAAAACACTAGATCAAAGTCAACCGATCTGTCTTGAAGATGAAAAGTTCCACCTTAACCTCATAATTGTGATGACAAACTACAGCACAGTAGGTTACTTGCTAAGGAAGTGATTAAAAAGAGGATGATGACAAGGAAAATAAAAGTTAAAACAATAAAATCCTAGATAAAAAGGTGTAGAAAGTGAGCTTTAAGGAAGTCCTCAGCCTGAAGCTGAAACCAAACTTTCAGTCCCATCAGTCTCACTGAAGAGAATCCTAAACTAAAACATCTCCTCAAATACGATGCAACAACCATGTTAAAGTCACTTAATTGAGTAAGCTATGGAACTTGTTTAGCTACCAAGTATTTATTAAATCAATCTTTTCAACTGCTGTTCATAACAGCTCAATATTCTCAAGACAGTCCCAAAATTTTAAAACTACTTAAAAAACGATTATCACACTTCTTATTATTTTGCCAGCTTTTAAAACAGCTGCTACTCTGCCACTTGCATATGATTAAATAAAGCTGATTCCATTTTAATTTGCTAATAAATTAGTCCAGAGCTAAAACAACATACCTGCATCTCAGCCATCATTCTCAGAAAAAAAAACCAACCCACATTATGGCAACTATATATATTTGTTTAATCTTCTAATTTAAAAGATACACTGAAGTACTTATTGTTACTTAATAATCATTGTACTTCTGGGTTTTTATGAGCATTTATTTATATTTGTACCTTCCCATAAACCTAAACTCAAGTACTTCTAAAGTTGTGTAACCCTGTTTTTAGGATCATACTACACATAGGAAGAGCAGCAGCTCTTCTTTGCAATCTGATCAGTTAAAATAGCAACTGATTCCCAAAAAAAGGCTATATTAACAGCTGTAAATGGACTTACACAAGAATTACTTACATATCAATAGCAATCTCCCCTTTCATAGCCATGGGAATACCCACAGGCCTTGGCAGGTTCAGATGCTGACTATAAATCCAACTCCTATAATTATTACACTTCCTGCCACCTCCCCATTTTTTAAGGTACTCCTGACACATTCCTATGCCTAAAAACACATGATGAATTCTAATCTCTAAAAGCAAGGAGGGGGGGGGCTGAAGAGAAGGTTCCTCTGCAAGAGCATCATGCCTCATGAGATACAGATGGTGAAAAACACCTCTTCTTAAGGAGATACCAAAAAGAAGCTTAGTGTTACTACCCATAGTACTAAGAAAAGCAGGATTGGCACAGTCAAGTATCCTGTAAAAGACCTCCTAATAAAAATGCCAGTCTCAATTCAAGCATGCCCAAATGAATTGACATGATTTCTGCTTATGTATGCAGTCACAGTAACAGCAGCATCAAAGCAGTAAGCTCAAAATATCAGAGCCAAATGGTTCTAAGGCACGTGCGCATAAGCTATGACCTGTAACTCATACCATAACATGAAGTACTATAGTTTTCTTTTGTACTACATGATTCAGCCCTGATCTTGCCCAACCCCACCACCCCCC
>VZRU01001304.1:65751-75973 GCA_013398155.1 Pedionomus torquatus | reverse complement strand
CCCTTTTTTTTTTTTTCCTAGAAACAAAGAAACATTCTGAGTAATCAATAAAGCAGCAGAATTATTTAAAGCAATCACCACATCCTCTCTCAGCAGACACAGTTCAAAGTATTCTGAAATTTGGCCAACCTGAGGGTAGATTTCAAGGCAGATCTGGACTTTTAAAAAACCCCACCCCCCAATCAAAAATACCCAAACACATCATGATTTTACATGAGACTAGAAGTAAGAGAGAGTCCCTGAAAAGCATTGGTGATAGGAGACCTGCTGCTACAATGACCTTGACACAGCACAGTGCTACACGTACTACAGTTTGCTTTGGGTAATGAAAATTTAGATGTTACAATATCAGAAATTAGAAACTTTCAGTACTGCCTCCTAATTATAAGTTGGCTTTCCCTAAGCAAGCCTACCAGGGCACACAGAAATATTAGTCAGCATCAAAGGGAAGACTTCACATTAACCTGTTGTCAAGGAAATAACTAAGCTTTTGGGTAGGGCCTCAGATAATTAAGTGAGACATTGAAAAAAGTGATTTTCCCAAGGGAAAACATACTGGAAAATGCTCCTTTAGATAAGAGAAGAGAAGGCTTTTTCTTTAGAGAGGAAGCCTTTGTCTTCTCCAAAGAATATTAACTACCAAATCTTCAAATATAGTAAATTTTAAAATGAATCATAAATTTAAACCTTATACGTGCAGTTATTACATGCCAAGTATTTTGCCCCTGCACATATACACATTTAGCATCATTCTGATCTTCCCTTTGTAAATGATCAGATGTTTTTCCTTGCTGGATGGAAAAAAAAGTCATGATTAGACAGAAGGAAACCAATAAAAACATATTCAAAAATTTTGGTATCTAAAACCTCTGAAATAAACATATGCAAAGTATTCAGCCAGCACACATAGGGAAAATATTAATTATACTTTATTTTCATACATACGTGTCAATTTTCTATACAGAAACAGAAATATATATATATATAATTTGGCATATAGGTATATGCCTGTAACAAATATAAAGCCTAAATGTTTTCCATCTATCGATGCTACATAATTTTTCTAGTGTTTTGATTCTGTCCATTCTGTATCAGTTTTATCAGTTGCTCTCCAAGCCATTAATTGACAACAAATGACAGAGACACACGCAAATCTTCAAAGTGCTAAGAATAGACACGAACAAGACACTGTACCCACATCCAGATCTGAAGGACACAACCGTGAAAATAAAACTGGGCTTTATGCACAGGGACAAAGGACCTGCAATAGGGCCTGGAAGCTTAAAAAAATAAGTATGTAGTGTTTTAACAATCGTATTTCAATGTTTTGTTTGTACCAAGGATCATTCAGATAAATGGTGAAATTTGCTCTTTGTTACTTCTCTGGCTCACGTACAGAATCAAAAGCAGCAGGACTGCCAACAAGTTAGTCTCTCTGATTTTCTATAGGAAATGTTGAACTGGAAATGTTCTACATGTCAAAAATTATGATCTATGGACAAGAGTAGTATTTAAAAGATGACAATATTAAGTATTTTATGTACACTCAATTCCTGACATTCAGTTTTCTGTTTGGTAGCAGGCATTAATAATAGTAATAATAAATGGCAGATATTAACCAGAAAAATATTTTCATTAAAAGCAAATACTCAACACCACATCTGAACACTCTATGCTGTAAACGGATTCCAAAGTTTTCTTCAGTAAATTCTTTGTTAAATTCACCTCTATAGCAGCAATTGCATTTTCTAAACCCCATCTATGCAAACCTATGGCCTTTATCACATTTCTCTACTGATTTAAGTAGCAACAACTAGAGGTTTTTCCACTACTCTCAAAGGCCACTTACTCCGACTCCCTGTAAAAACACCATGTACTTTCAGAAGATGAAGTCGTGCGGTGCTGAGGTAGACCAATAGGGGGGAGAAAATTACAAAAAGGAAAAGACAGACATGATCTATGATCTTATTTAAAAAAAAGGTAAATGCAATAATACTTTTTATGTCTATGATCCAGTGTATTTTCTTTTTTATTTTATCAACACAGTATCTCTTCAACCCACAGGAAAAATGGCAATAAAGGCAGCGCAAACGCACAAAAAATTTAGACAGGTATAATACTATGATTCACATTTTGGTAAATGTGAGGTGATCAATTTAAGCACCGATGGACTGAAACATTAGAAAGCATCTTTCTCATGCCACAAGTCATATTCTTTTTTTCTATCGTTGTTCCAGTACTCACCTCAAAATACCAGGACACTGTAAAGGGGAAGACACCTTTTTATAATAGACCTTTGGAGAAATTGCATGTTATAAATACCTTGCTGTTTACGTGGATCATAAATCTGGAGCCCAAACAAAGGTGGTCTCTCACTTCTTAAAAGTGTCACATTCCTTGTAACCAGATCCAACTGGAAAATTGATCCATTCATATAATCTGTCCAGTAAATATAATTTCCATGATGTGACAGTCCAAAAGGATGATTCAAATCTTTTCCACTGTAGACTACCTGCGATTAATTAGTTGCAAGTGAGCATTAGCAACATTAACATAATAATTTTTCTCCGTATACAATGCAGAGAATGTAAAACAGGACACACAAATACTGAGAAGTACTGTGCCCAAACAACTTAACACAATCAAAGCAAAGAGTGTAAAGTTGTAATGTAAATATCTACCTCCTTCCTTGGCAAGGAAGCCTGGGTCTTTGTATGAATTTGAGTATCTGTGAAGTATATCAAATATCTGCTTATTTTAAAGCAAAGAATAGTGTATATGAGCGGATTATTTTTGTCAAAGTGTGAAGCGCAGAGATTTCTTATTTATTACTGTAAACTTCCTCTCAAGTTCAAGTAATGATAACTTAAAGACAATTTGCTTCCAAACTAAGATAAAGTTTCTTCTGTGCTCCTTCTACCAGTGGTTTCTTAACTTATACACAAAACTACACATGACACTCCAGATTTTTCTTCTTTATTTTATTGGCTGCAGAAACGCTCCAAAACTGGTCATTTGATCAGTTTCAGGACTCCTTCACAAGAACTACAACTACCACTACACAAGAGCTGTCTGATAAAGAAGAGTTTAAAAACACTCTCAATCTCTATAGAACAAACCCAAAACTTAAAAAAATAAAAAGCCTAAACTTACCATCAAGTAAATTAAAATACAAGTCATTAGAAGATTTTACTTCTAAAAAGAGATAGAAAACTGCAGAACTCTAAACCATCTACTTTTGGGAGCCCTGCTTTTATACTTCAGCACAGCAGCTGAAGATTGGAATGTTTAAGTTCTAGTTCTCTCCTGCTGGCTGGGATCCTCACTTGAACTAATGTCCGGCCGTGTATTTCTGTCTCACCTCCAGAAAAAATGAAGCAGTTCATCAGATGCCCTACCTTGTCTCTACTTAGAGCGAGAACCCAAGAGAACAAGGAGGTAAAGCCAACTGAAATACAGCTACTTTGAGGTGACAAACATCATATCCCCTTTTGCCCTTCAGATATTCTCTTTGGGCTTGAAATTCTTTTGGTCCAATCTCCTTATCTCAGTTTACTGCTTTTGATCAGAATTAATCCATTAGTCAATTATCCACCAGCTACTGATGGAATTCATGTAGGACTTCCCCACCCCCAAAAAATCTTCATTATACTGACAGAGAATTGAAGATGCTATTGACCCAGTTATATCTGACCAAAATAGTCTTTAATTAACAACAAATATTTCAGCATCAAAAAGCATGCATCTTCTATTTTTTTTTGGCTACATAAATTTTACTTGAACAGTTAAGCATTTTATTTAAATCACAAGGTAACAGAAAAACACTTTTCAGAACACCAGAACCATTCTGTGACACACTTCAAAATAAAACCTGTCAAGGCAGGTGGCTCTTATTATTCACCAGTTCTAGTGGGATTTCTCACTAGTAATCCAGGTGTAATCCATGGCAGCTGCATTTAACCTTCCTACACCTGTTCTCTCCAGGAACTTTCCAGAACGTCTGGCCTTGCTAGTAGATCTCTAATTAAAACCCTCTTTCTGCCAATGTTTCAAGCCCCCATCCCCATCCACTCCAGGCTCGTAATGGCTTTGCGGCAAAAGTAGAAGGAAAATGTAAATCCTGACCCAGCCATTATGACCAACTGCAACCCTACAGCATTAGTACAGGTTTAACAGCAGGTCTCTCAATAGAAAGGATTTTAAAAGCAATATTAACGCTATGCAAGGGATACAGGGGTGAGTTCCAGGGAGGGAGGACTGTATCTACAGTTCCTACTTTCACTATTAGAAATCCACGCATCGGTCCTATGAAGCCCATCACACAGAGAGAATTGTGAGCAAAGGATAAAAGAGAAGTCACAAGACGTACGTTTTGTGACACAATTCTCCCAGAGATGCAATACTTGTCATTCTCAATTAATGGTGAAGATTCAGCTGTCGGTGTGCTAATTTTATGAAGCAGGTGCTAAACCTTCCCTGAATGATCAGACTCCAACCTAAGCTTTACCATTTCCAGATGTCTGTTCCGCACTTGTTCCTTCTACAAAACAACAACAGAACTTCTCTACAGACTTGTTACTAATAGCTGTGCTAGCTAGATACAACTAAAACAATCTCCATCTCTGAAAACACTTGTTGAGAGCTTCTCCTCTGCATATTACCACAGGGCACTGAGATTCATCCAAAGCAGCTTATCCAGTCAAGTTAAATAAAAGCCTCTCCAGCAGAGCCAAAAGTAGTAGTGTTTGGATTTTTTTTTTTCTGCTGAAAAGCTCTTTGTAGCTTCCTGGCTCAATCAAAATGTAACTCATTATCATATAAGAAAAAATAGATTAAATAAACTGAACTTTTGTGTCGCTTCCTAAAGATGAAAATTTTAAGCCGTATTATAGGCTCTTAAAGGAGGCTGCCAACATCACTTGTTTCAACTGAGATGACACTGGACAAGCCGCAGGGTTATGCAGACTTTGAAAAGCTCAGAAAGTATTTTTAACATAACACAATACAATCCAGAGAAAGAGCATGCCTGTGGCAAAACAGCAGTGTTTTTCTTTTACCTTTCTGTCAGTTCCATTCAAAAATATCCTTTCAATGTGATCATAATAGGCGTCACACCAGTATAATACGTTGGCACGATAGTCCAGAGTTAAACCATTTGGCCATAGCATCTTTGATGTTACAAAAATCTGCCGACTGTAGCCATCCATCCATGCCTTCTCAATTCTTCCCACACTGTCATCTATTTCATCTTCTTCCCAGTCTGTCCAATACATCCAGCTATGAAATTATAAAAATGAGCATTCAGATACCATTTTAATCACCTGAGTTATACTGTAGACTTTCAGCAGCAGTTTGAAGACCCATTTCCACAAGCCAGAGCCACTTTGGCTTTTGCATGTTTCTTTCCCACTGCTATTTCTACAACCGTATTTACTTTTCCTGTGGACCAAATGCTGGCAAACTGACATTTAGGGTGGTTTTGCTCCTGTTGTAGTGATTTACATGAACACCAAATGGGCTAAGTGACATTAGAAGTGAAAGAATTGTTTAAGACCATATTTAGTCACACCAAAACTATGATTTTTTTTTTTAATTTTTTTTTTTAACCCAGCAATTTTATTGACTTGTCACTTTACTGCGTTGGGCTTGGTGGGTATTTTTTGCAAAGCCTAATTTGCCTTTATGATATGAATCTGCTTTGTATTATGCTTAATACTATCAAAAAAGCTGCAATATATGAATTAATTGCACTCTTGTTTAATAGCTACAGGACAACTTTGACATTCTGTGAACTTCACATCCCACATGAAAGCAGCTAAATTACTCAAAAAAACCCTATTATGAGCACTCTCTCCCTCACAAAAATGTTTAGAAAGTTAGATAGTTATAAAAAAAAAAAAGAAAAATATCTGGTGGGAAAATTTTGCCCAGTTTTATGGTTTACTGTGCAGCAACGTAGATAACCAAAACAACTCTGAAAAATAAGCAGAATGCTTAGAGTTGGAAGGGACCTCAGAGATCATCAGGTTCCAACCCCCCTGCCATGGGGGGGGGTTGAACACCTCCCCAGGGTGTTTAGTACCTATGCTCCCTTGGAAAAATTAAGCAAGCATTAGAGTAAGTCAGCTAAACGTATTAGCTCAGATGAGTTCTCTGAGCCATCCTCTGCTGGACAGTACAGAACACACACGTATGTTTACTTTTTTCTTTTTTTTGCCCTTCTGGAATCAATCTGATTATCTCTTTTTATTACAGAATTTACTGGTGGCAACCTTGATTTCAACTTAAAATACACAGCTTGAATTTATACATAAGCAGAGAGTAGCAAATATACTAAGAAATGCCTTTTTTTTTTTTTTTCTTTCTTAGTGTTTCTTTTTTTTCTCCAACAGAAAAACAGGTTCATGAGAAAACACACACAGGATCTGTATGTAATCCATAAAGTGTCTAAATAGTATTACTGATGTCACTGGGCATGATATGATCTATGTGCTGAAAAAGTAGGTTTCCTTGGTACTTCTACTTAAAGTAAAACCTAGGATTTTGATAATTAAGCATTAAATAGAGGTAAAACATCACAGGTATCTTAAATGATCCTACTTGTTAAAGTTATCATGATTTAACTGGTAATTTTATATCTCACCTTTGATTTTATGACATTTAAATTTCTGAAACTCTAAAATCATCCTAACTCATGTAACCTGTCTGTATTTAGAATAATAAAGCTCTGGAATTTAAGTTCTGAAAATTATAAAGGAATGAGACACTGAAGTGAAAAACAGTTTTGTTATCTGGGTATATGATGCCAAATCTACTAATTAAAAATTTTATTCAAACATGTTTTTATGTATAAACTTAATTTGCTTAATATGTTTTTCTATCAAAGAAATTGGAAAAGATAAAGAGCAAATTGTGGTGTCATTACACAGGCTTAGATATACAAATGTACCTTCTTTGTTTCTTTTCAGACTCTTCCAAGTCACCCACCATGGTGTTTTTAATATATTTGTAAATACACACTGAGAACATAAATCAATTTTTGATCCATGAGGCTTATAAACCTCATTGAATGTTTGACTCAAACAAGACTAGCACAAAATTATAAAACCTGCATACACCCTACATCTCAGACAGAGATGCAGGTCAGTATTATATTTATTTTACTGGGAGACAAAATAGGTTTTACAAATATTTACATGACTGTTCAATAGCAAATAGTGAGCTTTCCTCCATCAACTTTTTCTGTGCTTATCCTAGTTATCATGTCATAAGCTAAAACGTACTTACAGTATTAGACATCTACATTAATGTGCTCTAATTGTATCTCAAAACACAGTTAATACTTCTACATTGGTTAAATCAAGACTAATATTTTCTAAACATAATTAAGATGCCATAATAAATGCTATCCCTCAGGAAAAGCTTCCATGAGAAGTATAATCATGAAGGGCAAGCTATTTTATTAGAAAAGTGTTTTATATAATAGCCCTTTTCAGACAATACATCTTCATACACTATTTCCTGTGCCCTGCATTTACTGAGCTGGAAAATTTAACAAAGTAATTGTAGGTACGGTTATGCTTCGTGGTCTGCTTTTACATCTTTACTATCTGACTTTAATTAATTGTAGCCTTTCCACAGTCACTTCCCTTCCTCAAAGGACAAGCTCAAAAGTGAAAACCTGATAGTGTAAATGCATTCTAATACAAGGAAAACAGCAATCAGTCCAGCCACTCTAGAATTAGATGGCTACATCATTCTCCAGTGACAATTCCCTGAATAAATGTAACAGCACATTTTTAGGTAATCCACAACTTTACCACAGTAATAAAATGTTCTCTTTATTATGCAGCCTATCACAATTAATTATGCTCATAAGCAATGAAAAGTATCTGTCTCATTTAGTTTTGTAAACCAATGTGTACGAGGATATGGCTATAATTATCTTCAGAAATTGAGATGTACAGAGAGAGAAATAAAGGAGAGTATTATAATGTTCACTTGGTATTAAAAATACATAGAGGTCTGATGCACTCAATTTGTTTGAGAAAAAGGTGAGTCACATTCAAATTAACTTGACATTGGTTCAGCGGTGCTTGGGCATACACATTCTTCTGAAGGCTTCAGGCAACGATGCTGGACAGGAATTGCAGATATTGTAAACTACTGCAGAATTACGGACTACAGCATGACTCTACAAACTCCAACCCAAGCAAAATTCAATCCTGTATTTATGCTGTAGCGACACACATCAAACAACATTAATTAGTCTACTTCCTACCCATTGACAGGATCCACCACAATTCCTCTAGGGTGGGACATGTCTCCCTCCAACAAAGTTTTTCTACTCTGAGCAGCTTTTTCCAGTCTGGCAACAGCAATCGTTTTCCTGTGGCCGTCGTTTGTCCAATAAAGATTGTTTCCAATCCAGTCCACTGCTATGCCTTCGACATTATCAAGATCTGTTGAGAGAGAGGAGACAGTAATGAGATTAATATTATACGTTTATGGTCTAACATTATCCATTAGTATAGCCAATGGACAATATATGGTCCATATAGTTAAATTAGATTATTTACTTGATACTGAATTATATTTGTTGTGTCTGTCAGAATTAGTCGGATGGACAATAAAAGGCAGAGACTGGTCATAAAACTTGTGTATTAAACCATAAGGCTCCATATGTTAACAATAGCAGGCCCTGGGAAAACCATTATTTAACAAAACTCTACTTCATTTTAACTCTAAATAGCAGTATCACTCAAGTCAAGAATAGCTTCTAGGATCAGCTCTAGTACTCCAAATTATCTAGCTTTTACACTAATCACAAATTTCATCCCTATTAAAAAAACAAGCAAAAAGGGAATGCAGTTTATATTTGTCCCATTGCCCCTTCCCCTTGCAAATTGTATCAGCAAGAACATCACAACAGTCGCGGTTGTTCTCCATGGGTAAGTATATGAACAAAGTATTACCACAGGAAGATCTACGTGAGCAAAGAGCAACGCTACCATCAGATATACACGTGGGCTCATGAGTTTGACAGTGGTAGGGCTCCATCCAGAACCAAAAGGAGTCAAAAATGTTCAGTCCATACAGAAGGGAGGTTTCCCCACTTGAGAAGTATTAATACAATTCTCCAAGCAACAAGTTCTCACTCAAGCTTCAATGAGTTTCATCCGTTCAAGGATGTTGGGCAAAACATCCTGAAACATTAACTGAGCTCTGCCCTCTCCCTGCATGAGCCCAATTGCTGAACTGACAGCACAAGGTCTCTCAAAGGTTTTCCATCTCTAGTCATTGCCCACTTCTCCTTTTCTTTCAGGAAGATCCTGATGCCCAAGTGCGTTGGGTGAGATATGGAGAATTTCAGTCATTCTCCCCCGGTCTTTGTAGTTGCAAAGTTTGAGGCGCTACTTCAGGTATCGCCCTTTGGACACAGCTGATCTTACACCAGCCCTTCAGCACGGTCCTCCAGGTGTGGTCATTCCTCAGCTACATGAGGAACCTACCATTTGTCAGGAGATACCTGAGGGATGTTAACACTGAGGGGAGTGATAGAGCTGAGGTCATGGTGTTGTGACCACCACCCCTTCTGATCCCTGCCCTGTAAGCACTCTCTGGCAACCCTGCCACCTGCCCACCCCTTTCTCCTCAGTCCCTCCAGGCAGCATGGAGCTGTTGTGTTCCACCACCGCTCCCCAGCCAGCCCCAGCCCGGCGTTGCAGCCATTGCCTCAGAGGTGGCTGGGATGGGTTCTGACCAGCTCAAGGCGGTTGGTGGCCATAGCATGGCCTCCAGCAGCACCGCCTTCCAAAAGCTGAGGACTCCACGTTTGCTTGTTTTAGTACCATCTCTGAGGTTAACTTGGGGTGGAAAAGGTCGTTTTGCTGTTGATCACCTTTGGTGTCTTGTCACTTGGATTAAAAAAAAAAACAAAAAAGGTGATGGGGTAAGAGCACAGTAGCTCTGACTCCAGTGCTACCACCCAAGCTTGAGAACGTACAGCCCAGAACCACTGCCTCCTTTTGCTGTAATAAGAAAAATTAAGGTCAGTATAGGGCTGAACAGGTAAAAGTAAACTCCCCCAAAAATCAAGAAAACCCTCACACTTAAAAATAAATAAATAAATAAATAAATGCCTCCTTACTACATTGCTATGGAATGCATTACTTATTTGTCACACTCAGATATCCAATCTTACAGTACAATTTCAATGACA
>VZRU01001304.1:49164-65727 GCA_013398155.1 Pedionomus torquatus | reverse complement strand
ACAAAAAATTTCAATGGAAAGCTAAAAAAAAAAAAAAAAAAAAAAAAAAAAAGAATATAAATTGCTTTTTCTGTTCACATTTACACTGGTAATACCATCCAGATAGAATGAATCTGATGAAAGCTTGTTTCTCACCAGAGCTGACGTCACTTTCCGATCAACACTGGAGTTTTTTTGAAAGATCTTCTCAGAAAACATACGATGCAGAGAGATTTTGATCACAATGTACATAAAAATTCTTGTATTACCATTTTTTAAGAAGTGCTAATGCAGCAAAATCAATGATCCTCCTGATATAATCACATTTATACCAGATACACATGTGAAAATCTGCTAAACTGAACACAACTGTGTGCTATTTGAACTGTGCTGCCAGACACATGTAATTTAATTGCCAGCTTTCCAGACAACAACTCCTCCCTGAAGTGCTGGTTTGGGACAATTTAAGTTGTTATCAGAGTCATTTTTACTGCAGCAGCATCGTGCAGTGGTGCCATGCTGTCATCACCTAAACCTTCCATTGGATTTCTCCACCCAGCTGTCTCCCCATAATACAACCAGTAAGTACTCAAGGAAAGGTCTTACTGACATTCATAACTTCAGATGTTATTTTGTAATGTGTCTGAGACATATTTTCCTTGAGATAAGTTCTTCATCAATATTTTTTTAGATCCCAAACACCTTTATGGGCTGTCACTCTATTAAACCATCTCATTCCCTACACAAAATCAGGAAAGTCTTTGTGATGGACGGGAATGCAAAGCTATTTTACTGAGTCACACTCCAGATAACTCAGTGCAGTACAGAAAACTTTCTGCATACTATAACCCATAGATAACATATGGTAGGTCATCAACAATACACTAAAATAAAATATGACAGTTTCACCCAATAAATGAAATATTGAGCTTTTTATACACCTGGATGCAATAAAAGCATCTATAAAAGGTGTCATTACAACCTTAATAGCACTGGAACATGATAAATTACTTCTCAGTGTTTTTCTTGAATAAAGTTTTTCAGTGACTGTAATACCACCATATTCCCTACCAAGTTAGCAGAGCTATAATATTTTCTAATACCGTGTCATTGCAAAAAAGTTACTTGTCTTGAAGAAATCAAAGTCTGAAGTAGTTCAGAATGCTTTCTGGCTTTAATACCGTCTATAATTCTAAGTTACTTATGTTTAATTAAACTCTTGTTAAAGAGTAAAAAACTGTGATGTATTTTACACTTGCTAGGTTTTGGTTGTATTTCTTTTTGATTTAACCATAGAACTACAAAGCACAATCTACCACCTCCAGTGACCTGAACAGTAACAGGAATTAAAGGTATGTAACATCTCCAGCTGATATTTTTAAACATGTAATTCTTTGACCACGAGAGCAATTGAAGCCTGACCACCTCTGTATTCTCATGTCTCTTTGTTTAACTACTTGTCTGAATAATGACTACATTTCTTCTATTTCATTATAATTCTATTTCACAATTTGTGCTTGTATCACCATGCCCAGCTACAGAAATTGATAAAATAAGAGTAAACTTGCAAATCATCAGTCCTTGGTACCTCCTCTCCTTTTTTTTTTTCAAAATTTTAGAATTCGAATTATACTTGGACCTCTGCCCTATGTATCAAATTAAGTTGAAACCATTCTGAAGGTCCAAAAGATACTATGAAGAGACAAAGGTACCCACCAAAGTGTCAAGTAAACCTTGTTTGCATAAGAAACTAGACTTCAATTTTGTCATATTTTAGTATAAGCAACACTACATACTGTGAGACACAACATGAGAAATTTATGGAGGAAAAAAAAAATGGTGTACGCCGCGGGGGTTTCCAAACTTTATTTAACATCTTGATCTATATTTCTGAACTAAACATCACTATCAGAGGCCTGGAGCATCATTTACAAGGAAAGTCTGAGGAACTTGGGTCTTTCAACGTGAAAAGGATGATAGGAATAAAATACTATTTATGTATACTAGATTAACATGAAAACCAGTGAAAAAGATAAATCTTCTGTAAACCAACCAGGTAAACAACTTCCAAAGATCTTTACAGACTTACTTTGAGCTTGTTTAGGTAAAAAGTTAGCCCTTGACTATCTGTGCTAATATTTACAAATAAAGAATATAACACTAAGGCTCACAGCCATCCCAAAGAAATAAGGAGGACAATTAAAAAAAATCCAGAATTTGTGCTTATGACACTACAAGTGAACGATATTGAAATTACTTTAAAAGTGTCTGGCTTGTTCCACTTCTTTATATTTAAAAACTTGAGTTGACATGCAAGTTTGAATCAACCTTAATTATAGTGATTTCTGTTCCTGGTGTAAGTACACTACTGTTACAGCTGTGCCGCCAACTCTACGCTAGGCCATGCTGTGGGCTGTCAAATATTTATCCATACTACCCAGCAGTTTGTTTCCCCGAAGTGAAGAATAAGAAATCAACAGCTAAAACTGTATGGGAATCAAGCTCCAGCAGCGTGAGGTGCTCAGCGTCCTCATTTGCCAGTCAACAGCTTGTAGGATCAGGCTCTCATGTAGGAAAACTGTAATTATCTGAGTTGCAGTGTTGTTTGAGCTAGTGTATCTGTTCTTGCAAAACCTGATAGTCAGAAAAAATGACAACTTCTAATCTGAGAAGTGACACCTACCACGGATAGAGTTCCTTAGCAGCCTGCTGTTCAGAGCGAACATTAAACCACCTCCTGACACACCTGATTTCCTCTAGTAGCCTTCCACCAAGGAAGGATTTAATCTGTCCCTGCTGAGTTCTTGAGAGCTGACAAGAATAAAAGCTGAGGTGGTATGGCTGGAGGCAGTATTAATTTTTTAAATTGTGAAAAATACATTAACAAGTGTTCTTTAAGCACACTTAAAAGTTAGGAAACTGCACCAAGTTCTACCTAACAATGTAAGCTCCTGGGGAAGGAGTAGGGGAGAATGACAGTGACATTTTTGGGGGTCTTTGGAAGTATTAGGACCACCAATAATAAATCATTGGATAATCCTTTTGGTATTGCATTCATCTTTGTGCTATGTAGTACTTAAAAAGTTTCACTTAAACATTACTTAAGAGTCTCTTCACTTTCCTGCTTTGGTTTACAACGTTTATTTATGTTTGTACGTTTGACACCTTTCAGCAAGGATGTTCCTTGGTGCTGCCTTACAATATTTAAATCTACATACTGTCCCCTCCTTCCTCTACCCCACATTTCGATGACCTCACTGTGAAGTGACATGGTTGCTGTTTAGTCAAAGAAGGTCAGCGATGGAAGTTCTGTGATGTGGAGGACCCATTTCTGTAATTTGCAGTGAAATGAAGAATTACCGGGTTGACAGCTGAGCATTGTTTGCTCAGTTGCCCTTTATTAAGCAATCACTAATACTGTGTGAAGAGCCACCTGTGGCTTGCAACTGCTAATAAAGGATCTTTGTGCAGACCCTGAGGTCTGCAGAGAGACCTTACGTCGGAAAACAGCACCAAGTCACTGCAAACTGGAGATAACTTCTCCAAGACGGGTGGATTAAAAGATGGATTATGAGCAATGGGGAATTGCGGTGGTAATGAAAATCCCTGTGCTAAAACAACGGTATTTTAGTTCCTTTCACTGTCTCAAGCTTCAATTTACAAGTTAAGATATTATACTCTCTGAAGGCCGAGATGAATATTCATTCTGCTTATTGTCTTAAACACTAGAAAATGACGCAGTTGTTACCTCCTGCCGAAGCAGTCTGTCATGAAAAGGATCCATAAAAGAAAAATGAGTTGACAAAAACAGAAGTGGCATTTAGTATGACAAGATCTGATTCAAGATCAGGGAGATTCTGTGAAGCGTGGCAGGAGAGGAGGAAACCCTCCCTGGAAGTATTTAAGGCCAGGCTTGATAGGGCTTTTAGCAACCTGGTCTAGTGGGAGGTGTCCCTGCCCATTGCAGAGGGGTTGGAACATGATGATCTTCAAGGTCCTTTCCAACTCTAACCATTCTATGATTCTATGATGATTCTATGAAACCAGAGAAGTACTGGTGTTTTCTCTCATTGCTACAATAAATGGTACAAACATCTTAAGTGTCTATCAAAGTGTGCCAGTCTTCCTGTTGCTTTCACATATACAATGGAAAATGCATCAAGAAAGACAATGCTAAATCACCTACATTTCCTTTTTTTTTTTTTCCTAATGAGTTTACAAGCACTTCAGGACATCTCACTCTGCCAACCTACTTGAAGAAGCTCCAGAATGCACACTGTGATACAGGCTGGAGTGAAGTCCTGTAAAGTCCACAAGGGGATGGGACAGGTCAGTGAACAAGCCAAAGACCTAGATTATGGACCCATTGTATCTAACGACTGAGAATACAGTGGAGATGTAGAAGTTACACACTGTCAGGGACTGGCATCTTAAATGGACAAAGTATTCAAAACAGTGCAACTTAACCAAACTTTATGTTTCTGCACTCAGGAAAAATAAACAGTAAGTTATAAAAAAAAGAAAGAAAACAACAAAAAAAAACCCACCCAAAATCCTAAATCTCCAACTTTGTTATGGCCTAGTTTGGTGCTGTTTTCCGTGGGAGATTTAAATAAAGCTTTAAATTATCTGTAAATGTCAGTTGAGCTTCTCCTTAGTGAGATTCTCTGAATGTCACTATCAGTTAGCATTGCCTACCATCTTTGAGGATTGTTTCTCGCTCTGTGCCGTCTATTTTCTGTCGTCCAATTAGGAAACTGGTCGTATCAGCAAAGTAAATGTAATTGGTTTCGGCATGGAAGTCCAGAGCACGAGGATTGACCAAGTTTTCTATAGGGATCATGTATTCATCAGATACTTTGGTATTCAGGTCCATTCCCCGTATTATTCCTGGGCGTCCCTTCCCATAAAAAAGAAACAATTCATTCTTTGGTCCTGCAAAAGAAAGATTACAAACATAAACAACTGATGCTGCCTAATCTTCTTTACAGTGCATAATGTCACTGTTTAATTAACTGGCACAATTAGGGAGGGAGCAGGAACATTATTCAATACCAAAAATTAAACTTTCATATATTCTGAAGGTATCTAAACTCCAGAAATCTAGCTAATTATATTACCTTAATTAAAATACAAATTACTTTAGTGAGCTGCTTCCATCTAATTATTTTTTTTTTCTGTAAAAGCTCGCATCGCAAAGCAACACTAGATCACAAAACAACTTTGCATCTACTGTGAAACGCGAACATATAGCTTTGTAGACATTTAATTTTACAATTCATTAGGATCTATCAGGGTAACATAGACCATGACTGAAGCAATCATTAAATCTAACAAGACCATAAGCTCCAGAAAACACAAAACATTTTTTCTTCACCTGAAGTTTCTTAGGAAAAAAAAAAGATGACGGAAGATTACAGTAAATTTCTTTCAAATGGGAAGGAACACAACAAATCAACACATGCCTTTCTTTCATACTAAGATACCAAACATGGATACCGATGCTTCCTATTTCTGAGGAGATTTTTGCCATTTAATTAAATAGGTTAATCAAAAATAACTGATGCTTAGCAATGCAATCTTCTCTTCGCAAAGATAAATATCTTTAGATCCTTAGCATTATCAATACGCATTTTATAATTTCATCTGAACTGAATCAATGGCATTTGATCAAGAAACCAGACAAAAATAGTTGTTCCCCGAAAATTTCAGGCTGTCCTGTTGGCTGTAGGTGATCAATGGACTGCGTGTACCTACTGTTAAGTATTGCCATAGTTAGAATCATAGAATCATCCAGGTTGGAAAGAACCTGTAAGATCATCTAGTTCAACTATCAACCTAACTGATTAAAAAAACATCACTAAACCACGTCACTAAGCACTACATCAACCCATCTTTCCATACCTCCAGGGATGGTGCCTCAACCACTTCCCTGGACAGCCCATTCCAATGCTTAATAACCCTTTCAGTGTAAACATTTTTCCTGACATGCCATGTGAATCCCCCCTGGCACAACTTGAGGTTGTTTCCTCTTGTCCCATCTCCTGTGACTTGGGAGAAGAGATCGATGCTCCCTGGCTACACTCTCCTTTCAGGGAGTTGTAGAGAACGAGGTCTCCCCTCAGCCTCCTTTTTTCCAGGCTGATTAACCCCAGCTCCCTCAGCCTCTGCTCACAAGATTTTCTCTCCAGACTCTTCGCCCACTTCGTTGCCCTTCTCTGGACCTGCTCCAGCACTGTTATTTATATAAACCAAACTTTTTCTCCCAAAGTATGAGAAAAAAAAATTGACTTATTCACATGAATTGTCTGCTTCATTTAGTGGCTGATCCAGCCCAAACCATGACACTTGAGATAGAAGTTGATTGAATGGATAGAGATTAGGTAAATTATTTAATAGTATCTCAGTACCTCTGTGCTGTGAGAAAGTGTAAGGTATAAAGAAAGCAAACCACTGAGTAACCTAAAAGCTGTGATAGTTTTCAGAATTCTTTCAAAAGCATCCTGGGTTTAATTTGTCACTTCTATGAACTAAGCCAAATCAAATCGTTTTAAGGGAATGAAAGAAATATATACACAAAGTGTCAGGTACATGTTGCAAAAGAATTTCACCCCAAAAGCAGCCCATGTGGTCTCTATTGTTATTGATAAGGAAGTTAAGTAACACCCAGACTATACCCTGAAATACCAGCGGTTGGCAAACTCTTTGCTTTACATAACATACTTTTGCATGACCTGCCATCACTTCCCAAGACGAAGCCAGTCCTGCAGCGACAAGTCCGGGCTTTGTAGTTGCTGCTGAGCAGACAGATGTGAGAACATCCCCCCGGCATTCCATATGGGTCCACTTCACACGCGTGGCTTCTGACTATGGCGAGTGAAAAACAGCACAATTTAAATCCATTTCAAGCCAGGCAATTATAAGTATCAGCACGTAAATAAATGAGATGGGAGGAGGAAAAAAGGGGGGGGGATTTGTGTCACAATCAATCTTTCACCACAATATAACCCCAAAAGAACGTGGTTTCTTTTAAGATGATACCCGAAACAGACAAGTAATCCAAAGGGCCACCTTGTGGCTACTGACCGTTCCCATCGTCTCATGCCATCACCCCTTTTTGAGTAAGCTTCTGCACAGCTATTGCCAGGCAGCGCTCCCCTGGGGTAGCTGACACTTCTCCCTTTTTTTTATGTGGTGCTTTGATTAATTTGGTTGGTTGGTTGGCTGGCTGGCTTCTGGAGAACAGAGTGCATCCCATGCCAAGGCAGTCTGCTATTTATTCAATTCCCCGAGACAGCACCTTTCTGGGGCAGACGCCTGTGCAGAAGCTAAAGAACAGAACGAGCCTTGTAGCATTTTTTTCCATATTTGTACAGTTGGGACATAAATCCAGCTGAAAAAGCCAAAGAATTCCTTTCGCTCGACTTCATATTTTCAAATGCATGGTTCTAAATTACCAGACTACTATATAAAATTCATTTTTTTTAAAAAAAGAGAACTCTTTAAGGTACAGCCAATAAGAAAACAACATTTATCTTGCTATCCTATATTTAACTAAGCTGGCTTACAACAGACCAACAGTATTTTAGCTCAAAAGGATGTTTTTCTCTTCTTCCTCCTTTCCCTCAAGCTTTTTTTTAAAGAAAAAAAAATATAATCAAGTGGTTTAAGGTTGATATTGTTAAAGGTACACTGAAACTCTACCAAGCTGAGACAGCTTTTACAGCGAATCTTGACAAGCAACAAAGATGTCCATTCAAAACAAAAGAAACACCAGAGTGAACAAAGGGCAAGAGGAACAGAGTAATCACAGGATGTAATAAAAGATTACACCGGGCTCAGGCCTCTCTCCTCTGCTCAGCCCCTTCAGCTCCCTCGGGGGTGCGAGAGGGGGGCCTAGAGCTTGGGCAGAATCTTCACAGACTCCTTCAGACACTGACATCTGCAAATCAATGCCCTCAGCTATAGGGCGAAAATTAGTTCACCCAGTCTGCATCCATTTTAGAGTTTGTTCCCGCTTCAGAATCTTCTCTTGAAGCAGTCGGGCTGTTTAATAATGTCGATGTTGATCACCAGAATCGATGCATTAGCTTTTGTGTCCAAGCAGTCACAGCAACGATTTAGTGCTAGCAGTCATATAAAAAAAAAAAAACCAAAACAAAATTCTCTTCAAGTATCGCTGTAAACATTCTGGATCTTGCTACCTTCTCACAAAGGTCCCCCCCAAATCACACTGCTGTTCTGAATGCAGAAGGTATGTGATCAGAGACGAGTCATATAGCACTGTGGACCTCAGAAATAGCTGTTTTACCAAAAATTCCGGATTATAAGTTTTTCATTCTAGAGGAGAATGAAGATTTCTTTCACAGAAGGCAAAGATGATGTTTATACAACCCAAGGAAACTTTAACAGTGATTTCCTATCTCACCAGGTGCTGTGCTGGCAGTGAGGCAGGCTGGTGCCTGCATCTCCATCCTTGTTTGGCAGCCTCAAAGACAGGGGCTCCCTTGAGGTTCATAGTTTGTCTGAAAAGCTGGCTCAGAGGAGCCAGGAATCCCGGAAGTCTGAGACCCAGGCGTGTGGATGGTCTGGGATATCTAACAATCCTGAAGGTGTTAAATTCTGAAAGAGTCGAGTGTACAGCGCCAGAAAATTTGCAGAGCTCTTTGGTAGCTCTCCAAGCTGAATGCTCAGGAAGGAGTTGTGTTGGGTGCTCCAAGATGTATATGAACTGCCAGTAAGCAACAGAAAACCAGGCAGATGAAGAGGCAACAGTGTTTTGCCACACTGACAAATTTGCACAGCATCTTCTGATACATTTTTCTGGAAGAGCTGTTTCAACCACACATCTACCCATTATCGCAAAATCACAGGATGGTCAGGGTCAGAAGGAACCTTTGGAGATTGTCCGGTCCAACCTCCTGCCAAAGCAGGGTCACCCAGAGCAAGTTGCACAGGAACATATCCAGGTGGGTTTTGAACATCTCCACCACCTCTCTGGGCAGCCTGTTCCAGTGCTCTGCCACCCTCAAAGTAAAGAAGTTTTTCCCCTTGTGTTAAGAAGGAAATATCTGGGATTAAGTTTTCCAGAAAGAGAAATTTTGATCTTACCTGCAGTCTGGGCTCTTTTCTGGTATACACGGATCTCTTTAGCATTGTCAAGTCTAGCAAGAGACTGAACATCAGTGCCATTATATCTGTTTATTCGTAAAATGCTGAGGTTATCTGTATTAACAGTATATAAATAGTTTTCAAATACTGCCAGTCCACAAAGATGCCTAATCTGGAAAAGAAAAGAAAAAAAAAAGATATAACTATTTTACCTGAAAATTTCAGGTGTATCTGATTTGTAAATATCAAACATTACTGTGAATTGTACATACTGAACTGTAGAAAAGGATTTCTGAATGTATTGATAAATGTTTGTAAATAATAAGCAAAAACTACATTACATGGATAGTTCATACTCTTGTAGTCTGAAGTTTATCTTTGTACAAGGCAGAAAATTCAAAACGTTTAGCAATCCAAATTCATTTTTCCTCTGAATTTCCCAGTTTCTGCCTTTTAAATTAAGAGCTCCTTCATGGCTTAAATGCAAGAGTTTATTTTAAGATTAACTAATATTATTTAGTTAATAAAAACCATTATAAATTAGCTGATATTTACTAGCATTAACTAATAAATATAGCAAATACAGATATTTAAAACAGTTTATGAGTTGAATTGACATATTTTTGATTATGTTATATTCAAAGCAAAGTAAATAGCACAAGATATACCCACTGAATATTTTCTTAAGTAAAAAAAAAACTACCTTAATAAATAGATAAATTCCCTCAGCTATGCTTGTCTTCTTTTTGTGTTGGCATCTTTGGATGTGGTTATAGTCACACAGTATGGCCTGTTCAAATTCTAAAATGATATTCATCTGTGCCGTGTCTGGGTACATTGATTAAAATTTACCTACTGTCAGTTAGCCAATCACTGCTCAAACAGACTGTTCAATAACCTGCCAGCTGTGATTGATTTATACATATAGAAAACAGAAAATAAGGCATTGGAGATTTTGAAAGCTGAACAAATTAAAGAGAGTTTGTTGGCAGATGCTCGGATATTCACAGGCTGAATAACTTCTTAGTCTAATCAATACATTGTTCACCAAAAAGTACTTACATAGCTCGCTCACTCACAAATTCAGATATACATCACAAAAAAAAAAAAAAAAAAAAAAAAAAACCCAACAAAAAGCCCGTCATGCTTCAAATATTTTAGTTCTTCCTGGCAATCACCTCCCAGCCAAATCTTGTCATTGCGTTCTGCCCTTACACCCCCACTCCCCAAAACACAATCAAGATCAGTGGAAATATTTGATTTAGACCCAATAGAAATTCAACCCAATTATAGTTAAGAAGGAAAACAGCCTTAAAAGTAATGTTGCATCTGTACCAAATTGTTGAATTCTCCTCTGCATTATAATCCTTTCTTCCCTATTTCTATTGGCACTCAGTTTAAAGCTTTATTATTTAATTCCCATGACAGCTTTTCCATATTTACACTATTAAAACTATGTGACTCTTTTTATAATGCATTTTATAATTACTTAATTCTTTGCATTTAATTTATGCATTTGTTGGGTTTTTTTTAACATCTCATGAAGCTTTCCAACTCTTATGCATGAATGGAAATGTTGCCTGCTACAAAGAATAGACCTTTGAAAACCATCCAGGCCGTCAGTCATAAAAGCCTGTATCATCTGGAAAGCATGTCACCTTTTGATATGCTTTTTACTTTTGAAATACAAGTTAGTCCCTAAAATTTCTTGGTTTCCTGGTCTGCTGTTTCCTTGGACAAATGAGGAATAACAGACATCCTAAATCCCAGCTAGTGAAGGCACAAAACCTAGTAAAATTATTTATTTTCCACGTGAGTGGAAATACAACCAATGTTATTTTTCTTTTTGCGATATCAGTGACCAATTGAGAGGCCAAACTTTTTAATACTCTTCACCCATATGGAAAGAAACAGACATCCTTCTCCTTTCTCAGCTAGTTTAGAGAAGAAAGGATCCCTCTGAACTTGATAAAGAATCCTTTCTGCATCTAAATCTCAGAAAGAAGAGAAAGAACAAGCGTCCAGCCCATAACACCAATTCAATAAAGTTACAAGCCTGTAAAAGCATTTCTTAGTTCCTTCTGAAAAACTACTTTCTTTTTTTAAGCATCTATTCAAAAATAAAAAAAAAAAAAAAAGTTTTCAGGACCCATTATTCCAGAGCAACTGGCTAAAGACCAGAAGTAATTTGATAAAAAATAGGAAGGAGTTTGCTATTTAGCCAGGTGACTTAGACTGGGGGGTGGTAGTGGTTTCATGTTTTCTGCCTTTTTTTGAAGTGGTAGTCATGCTGGCCAGTTGTCTCCTGGTAGACAATGATTACTTGGAAGCAAAGAACGGCAGTAGAACAGGTAAAATGTTTATTTTGCCTGCATGTATTTTTTTACACGCTCAATTAACCTCAGGCAGAAGCAGATGTACACATTGCTGTGAGTACATGCACCAGCTCTGGGAGTCCCAGTACTAACAAGGTCCAGTTTGGCCATCGCTAACTTTCTCTCAATTTACATAAGCTCAGGACTGCCAGGGAACCCTTCCTTTCCCTGCTGCCTATACCCTGCTCCCTGGGCTGAGGAAACAGCAACGCATTGATTTACTCCTGCTTAAAAACTCCTACAGTCTCAGCATTTGTATTTATGACACCAAACATCTGGATCAACTGGGAAAAGCATCATTGCCATCAACAAAATATGATTTAAGGGTATCCAGATTGGTCTGAACAGGTGAAGAGCTCTTGCTATTCTCTTCCTTTCACATCCTTGTGCCTGTTAGACTCTTCTTCTCGAATTGGCAAGGACATCTTCTTGTCATTAATAATTTATCCCCGAGTAGCTTTGCATCGACTCATATTTTCCCTCCTGAAGTCTTTTACAACGGGGAGTGTGACTTACACGGTGCATTGTTAATGAGACACTGCATGGAAGCCTGTTCATAGGTTGCAACATGGGCTAAATTGCAAATAAAAGAAAATATGCAGATGGATCTTTTAATGCCTAAAGCATTCAAACTAAAAAAAGGGAAAAAAAACCCACAAACCTGAAATTACTGTAATAGTTAGAATTATGTACATTTATTTATCAGTGGAACTATTTTTCACTTATTTGCAAATAAATACCTACTTGTCTGCCTTTAATTATCATGTGCCTCTTTCTCCCTTGATAGTCAACAACTTCCACGCTATCCAGGTATATGTCAACCCAGTACACATATTTATTGATGAGGTCGAGTGCAAGAGCAGTTGGCTGTTCAATTTTAGAGTCTACTATCCACGTCCTGTTCATTCCATCCATGTCACATCGCTCAACCTTGGCAGCGTTCCCGTAGTCTGTAAAGAAAAGCTTTCTGTTGAAAGAAAATAAGATGTTGTAAGTTCCAAGGGGTGTGAGCAGAGTGCAAAGCTCCTGGTGGCTCTGCAAAGCAAGTTGTAGTTCTTCAGGTTTCAGGGGGATTGTCTACCAATAACCCATATTTATATAATTACCAAAAAATCACCTTATTTTGTCACAAATACACAGTTGCACAGAATTTTCTTCCAAAAGGAACATGCTTTTCCTTTAAATGGATGGTATTCCTACAGACAGAGATTACTACAATCTGAAATCTCTTTAAACCATTATTTAAAAAAAAAAAAAAAAAAAAAAAAAAAAAAAAAANAAAAAAAAAAAAAAAAAAAAAAGGATAAATAAATCCAAGATTGATACAAAGTCCAAAGAGCAGCAAAGCCACAAAGCACTCACAGTTTTGGAGAATACTTCATTGCATGTAAGGTATAACAAATACAGCTATCCACACTGGCATGGTTTTAAAATAAAAATATTTCAAAAGAGGATGTTTTAGTCTGTAGTACACTCATATCCAGTCTGGGAAGGATGATCAGGCCTTAAAATGTTTCCCCAAATCCAGTGAGTCATACCATCCAGGAATAATGGGAAACTATCAAGGACTTCAAATTGCTCCTAAGGCTTCCTAACCTGACACTCGATTAGCATTCACTGGATTTAGTGCACACAAATCAATTTTGATTAACCTGACAATATTTTAACAAGATTACCTATTTGTGAGACTAAATTACACTCACAATCTGAAGGCCACCTTGCCATGACTTTAACATGCGATAAAGAATAATCCGATTCCAGACTGAAAGGTAACAGAAATACTTTGAGAATCAGGATTTCATTTTCCAAATGAAGAGAATTACCTCCTAGTTATTACCTCTAATAGGAACAACATTGGATCAACAGCATATAAACTTTGATAGCTTCAAGTTAAAGAGCAGTAATTTATAGTCCTGCAACCTCCTCTCACCAAAATTCAGCATTGAGGTATGTTTTACACCAGAAAGAAGTCATGTTTGTTTAACAGCCAAATGAGACTTATATCCTTAATTGCTGCCGTCTTCAAATAAATAAGAATACATTTTAAATGCAGTTGAAGCACTTTGTGTGCAAGATATATAAATTCAAAAATCATTAGCAGTAGAATTATCTACAGTATATGTAGAGCAGCTGCCAAATGCCAAAACGAATTGATCACAGAATCATAAAATAAGGCTTTAGGAGAATTTGAAAGGTCATGTAGTCCATCACCAGGCCATAAGGCAGAATAAACTTTACCTATACCATTCCTGAGGGATAACTCCATTCCTGACATGGATTTCTATTTATCAAAATCATTTCAAATTCCTGTCTCGTCCTTCATTGTAATTCTGTGTCCCAGCTGTACTTTAAGAACATTTTAAGAAACACATACTTAACATTCAGGTCCACATAAATCAAAATGTGTGCACTACAGATGATGTGCAAAGTAAAAAAAATATATCTGCAAAGCAAATGTTTAATTTGGAACAAAAAAAGCCAAAGATCTGTGTGCATATAGATGTATATGCTCTTATGTATATGCATTTCATCAGCAATAACACCACCAACACCTAATACATTTTACGTTGTTAAAACATTATATGTCATCCAAAGTTTGTACTTCTCAGGATTTGATCTAGGTTATTTAAGGGAACTTTGTATCTCAAGATTCAGTAATTCAAATAAAGCTTATTCTGCAATTGCTGAACCAAATGGGTTGTGCTGGGATCAGGCACATGCATATCCCCCCATTCCCCCCCCCCATATATATATGTATATATAAAAGCACAAACATACACGCAACTTGACTTCACTCCAATTCTTAGCTGGACTGTGAAGGATTCTTATACAAGACATAAAATTTCTATGCAATATCACAAAACAGACTAATACACAAGTTAAAAATAATAAAAATTTGCCTTTTACAACTACATCCTCTTTTCAGATCAGACAAGAAATAAAATGTTGCCCAACATTTTGTTCCCCAAGTTGTGGCAACACTTGGTTGCCCAAATTGTGAAGCTGTGGCTGCCCCACCCCTGGAGGGGTTCAAGGCCAGGCTGGATGGGGCTTGGAGCAACCTGGTGTGGTGGGAGGTGTCCCTGCACAGGGCAGGGGGGTTGGAACTCAATGATCCTTAAGGTCCCTTCCAACTCTAATCATTCTATGATTCTATATGTCAATAACAAATAGAAGAATCTTAAATTAGGTAATTAGGTATTCTTTATTGTATCTACAGCTTTCAGAGATGGGGGGGATCATTTCCTTGTTTTCCAAAGATCTGTTTTACATTAACATCATTTATGCTATGGAAGCTCCCATGACTTCACATATTGATGACATGTTTTCTGTTTTAAAAATAATTACTCTTTTCTTGGAGACTGACAATAATACAACTTTAATAAAACTTTATCTTTTAATGTAGAGGCAAAGGCAGAGCAAGGAAGCAGTTGCCTAACCGCTGCCATATGATCAAAGCGCATTGAAAATTTAATTAAGAAAATTAAATGCTTTACCATGTAATCTTGAAATGCAATTCTGTATTTAAAGACTACCGCAGAATTTTAGAATGAGGTTTATATTGGAATTGTATTTATAACACAGGAAGCTCTCCCACAATTACATTGCATTTCCTTTGCCTTGGGAGTTCTCACAGATCCATTGTAGTAGTGCTTATTTCAGGTCAAAACTATTTTTTTCTTCTCACAACCAGTGCTGGATTTGCCTATCCATTTTAAGCAGAGGGTGGTGAAATCTTTCAATTCCGAGAGCAATTCCAGTAGGAACACTGACCCTGCACTGCCCAAGAACAACACATTAGTCCTGGCCTTGAGGGACCAGCTCAGACAAGGACCGGGAGAGCAGTGTTCATTACGGCCTTTATTTCCCAAGACTACCAATGAGGATGCTAATTTAGGCTGCTATGAAATAGTAAAAATTTTGGCACTGAATTTTATTAAGGCATGTTATCTTTTAAAAGCTACAGACTTCTTCATGCATAGAAATCCTGAGAATTCTCCTGGTTCTTTGAAACCGTACAAACCCCATGTTCTGCTTGCTATTGACGAAGAACAAAAAAAGGCTGATCTCCTTCAAGTCCAGGTGCTCTTCAGGCATCCTATACTAGTCTTCTTTCCAAACTTATTAAGTTCATAAAGGTACTTAGTTGTTTTAACCCAGTCAAAAATTTAGAAGCTCTTCTTGAATGGTTTCATTGTTGTTCCAACAGTCAGGAACCTACATCATACAACTAATGTTGATATCTTCAAGGCTAAATTATACCTACTGATTTCTGCAACACACTTTTTTGGCTTAAACAGTGCTTTCCACCTGTCTTCCCCTCCAAAGTTATTTCTAGCTGGCAATCAAATTCTTCCACTCTCTACCGAGCAGCTGGAGATAAGCAAACGTAGTCAATCTTTCTCTTCTCATACCATGGGCTCTTTATTTTGCCATTCTGTGCAGTTATTCCAGCTTCAGGTCACGCTACTGAACAAGCATGGTCAGCACCGGAGGCACTGTTCCAGAGAGGAGTTCACCAGCGTCTCTGCTGTAACTTCCCCGCATCAGCTAGAGATTCAGCCATCACTGCATGACATTTTCTATTTTCACAGCTCTATTACACTGCTGATTTACTGTCATTCTCTTCCCTCTGCTGACTTCCTGGGGTTTAGCTGACTTTCTCCAGTTTATGAAATACAACCCGTTTCATAACTTAACAACTTAAGTCTTAAAAAGTTACGGTTGGAGTTTTTCCAACAAGAGTTTGATTTCAAGTAGGAAAACACAGGGAATATTCCCTCTGCATCTGAGTGATGAAATCCCTATGATATCTTAAAATATCCTCAAACTGACAAAGCCACTGACTACAGATAGCAATAAAGCCATTTTACCAAATAAAGCTAATTCCAGAGGAGCAGAATGCCATCCTGAGACAAAAAGTGATGGTGAACTTCTCAGTCCCTGTTCTCATACCAGTGGACAAAGATTCATCTTTCCTTCATTATCAGGCCCCAAAACCACACAAGGAGGGCCTCAACAGGCTGCTGTTCTTCCCTGACAGAAGACATCTGTCCTCCATAGAAAGTTCTTTCAAACCCAGACAGTTACTGTCCTG
>VZRU01001304.1:20291-49141 GCA_013398155.1 Pedionomus torquatus | reverse complement strand
CCCCCCAGCCCAGCAACTTCTCTCTTGTCACTCCCTTTTGTTTTCCAAGATTTCAGCCACCATGTTCATAATCTACCAATTTCATTAGCCGGGAAAGAACTGCCTTTTCTTTCTAAAGCCACATTTAGTTTACTGAAAAGTCTCAATTTCTGATACACCTAAGCAGCCAAGTACCAGATAGCAGTATCAGGCTTGTGCAGGGCAAAATTTTTAAAATTCTGCCACTACTTGGCAGACTATGCCATCCCGTTCCCCCCCATGCATGGAACAATACTGTAAGGTATCATGAACAAGTTCTAAATTTTATCCTGAGATAGACAATTCTGCTTCACAGTTGAGTGTATTCATATATCATTATCATTTTTTATTCTTTATTTCCCTCCTCAGTCTCTCATCGCTCTTTGTACTAGAGAAGAGGGACACTTGTCACCACATCCAGAAGCTCATTTGTTCAGCTGCCACACTCAGACCCTAAACTGTTCCCTGTACAACTCTCAAGCCAACCTATTCCCATCTCTTACTGCTCCCTTAATTCTCAGGTTGGCTATTAAACCTCAAGTGCTCCTTCAGTGGACCTACAGAATAGGAACTTGTTACTGCACAGTAACCTCAATCCATTACAAGGAGAAGAAAAACATTTTCTGTGCTTCTCTCGGGTTTGGTCATGCCTGAAACTAAGTCCCACCATACTATCAGATGGTTTAAGAGCAAATGCAAGAGTGGAAGCTAAATACCAAAAAACTTTAATCACACTTGTATCCAAATTCTAGTAGGAAGTGTCTCTGCCCATGGCAAAAGGGTTGGAACTCAATGATCTTTAAAGGTCCCTTCCACCTCTAACCATTCTATGATTCTATGAAGTTACACATCCTACCTCTTCTGTAGAGGGAAGATGTGGTATCCTATAGAGTTTTCTAAAGCTCATACATTAAGACTACTGTCAACAAGAACCTGTGCCAGTTGCCACGTAGCAGTCAAAGGGCAATGTTTGGGAAAATCCCTTCTTCTGCCTCTCCATCTGTGTCTTTCTTCCTCCTGTCTTCTCTTAACAGACAAAGGTGTGCTAGTGCAAGCATGACTTGGTAGGTAGAGGATAAAGATTACAAACACACACACACACACACTTAAAGGGCAGCAACTCCTACTTAAGCTGAAGAACCAAAAAGAATGTTATTCTGAAAGAATTAGAGGTCCATGAGCTTAATCTCAAGGAAGTGGGAATTGCTGGGACAGATTTTGAAGGGAAGAATGAGAGAGAGCTTGGCAGATCACAGGGAAGAGTCAACTATCAGAGGTAAATTAATCCAGTATATGTAGAAAGAAGGTTGCTTTCTTAAACAGAACTACTGCCATGGACCAGACCTATCTATATTAAAGTAAGATAATTCATAGCATATATCAACATGAGCTAAGAGAAGAAAGAGCAATATTTAATTTCCAGAACTGACACTGGAAGGATCTTCATCAAGACAGAAAGCCACTAAAGATATCCTGTCGATTTTGGGGAAAAATGAACGAGTGACAAAAAGGTAGGGGCTTTCCTCTAATTTAGAAGAAGGATTATGGTGTGGGAAAACAGTCTGAATCAGACTAACAGAAATTTGGTTCAATTTAAATACTTTAAAACCTAATGAGAAGGGCATTGGTATTCAGAGGCACCAGATAGGACAAGCTGTGAACACAGGAAGATACACTGTAGGATGTCAAATGTTACAGGAACTGTGGTGAGCAAGGAATCTTCTTCAGAAGATGAAATCAAAACACCTAATTAAAAAGACTGTGTGCAAACGTGTGGGACATTCTGCTTGTAAATTAGATCTTATGGCATCAGGATCCACTTACTACTTGTGGATTTATTTACTGGGTTATCAAACGGGGACTGCCATGTAGCCCTGTACTTCATCTCGACTGCATTTAATCACAATGAATGTGATTTGATTTAATTTACATTGCATTTAATTACTAGCATGCTTTATGGCATGGTCCAGGAACATTTTCCCCCCTCTGTTCGTGATTAAGTTGATTTTGGGGTTCAGTGGTTTTCTTTTTCACCTGCATCTAAAGGCAAAGAAATCCACCACATAGGCTTAGCTCATTTTTGGTAGCAAATGAGCCATGGACCTTAGTGTACCAGACAAATCTTTGGTACACTTGAAGAGTACTATTTGCTAGAATGCCCACATTTAAAGAAAGTACCAGGTTTGCAGAAAGGCAAATTTTTCCCCAGGGCATGAACGTAAAAGCCATTTGATTTTTGCATTTGGGTTCTTCTTTCTAGGAAAACACAGCACCTGTCAGCTTCAGAATAATTTCCCCTTGCAAATCCATGCTATTTTAGGGTGTTCAGAACTAGCAAGCTCCCCAGCAAGATGCCTTTAATATTTTTAACTGATTTTGGAAGAAAAGATCGGGGGGATAGTTTTTGAGCTACATAGGAGTGAAATTCTGTTAAAGCTCCTCCGTGATTTCTGCAACCCAAGGGAAGACGTGCGTTCCAGACATTCACAGTATTTTGGAATCCTTACAGTCAGGGCATAAGAGTAAAATAATGACAGCTTCTTCTCAGAGAGAGCTGCAGATTTAGCACCCCACAAGAAGCAGCACCAAGATGAGGGGCAGGTAGAAGTAAAATCCCGTTAGACATCTCAGTCTCCCTGCACACAGCCAAGCTCGAATCACCACATGTCCCACCACGGAACACAGTCAAAAAATCAGCAAAATCTCAACCCAAATGCCCTAGGGAGAGGATATTTCTAATAAAACAGCTTTCTCTTTATGTGGAACTCACCAGTTCAAACAAAGGTTTTCTTATTTGCAGTAATGCAGGTGGGAGCCTGAGCAGTGAATAGGGTAAACATCTGTGGGTTTGGGGGATGGATTAAAAGAAAAAGAGCAATTCTGGCTCACTGCTAAAGTAGTCACTAACAATCCTAGTCTTAGGAGTTCTTACTCCATGGGGGAAGAGAAAAATCCTGCAACTAATTTTTATCCTTTTTTCTCCCCCTACTAAAAGTGTCCATCTGCAGAAATACACCCAGTATAAAGCTAAGATCCTTTCCACTACTGCTGGGATAAAAGCCTTTAATTTCTTTTGCCTTAGCAATGGCAACCAAATGTACATAAAATAAAGCTTTTTAAAGGTCATAACAGCCCTTAAGTTTTGTCCCCTCCATTTTCCACCCAAATGAACCTTTTCTACAGGGAGGTAACTGCACAAGGCTCTCCAGTGCACCTATCTACCATCCCTGGGTGCAGCAGGAATGACATATGATAGTAAAACCTTCAGCTGAATTTGTCATATTTTTGTCCACAGTCTCAATTTCCTCTCACAAGCTACGCTTCCTCACACTCAGAGTAAATATGGAGCAAACCCCTATCAACCCTCCCGTGTTCTCTTCCTTGCTCCACTTCTGAATAGGTGTGAGTTTCTGTACATGCTAAAGATGGCACAGCTAGAGCGTAAGACCAATAAAGCAAAGAAAACCAGCAATAGAAGTGCAAATTCAATTCAGAAGTTTTGCTAGAGGATAAAAAAGAAAGTTTGTCTTACAGTCATTCTTATCATAATAAAGTCTGGATTTCCGCCCTCCCCCCAAAAATAAGATTACAGCTATGAGACTTACTCTTGAAAAAAAACAAAACGCATCCCTTAGCATATATCAAGTTTATACTCGCTTAATCTGCTTTCTGGCTAAATACAATTCAATATTCTCTCATTAGAGCCATGTAATTACCTTGAGTAATTTTGTGCAGCAACAGCATTTCATTGTATTCTCCTTCCTTCTGAACAAAAGGTTCTTGACTGAATTTTCAAAGTTTATTCCCAATGCAAAATTTTAGCAAGTCAATAAGTCTTACCTGTTATGTTGCTTTCTTTTCCATAAATATACGCAAAGTTTTAATAACTGCTATACTAACTTAAAGTTGCACTGCAGATATATTCATGGATTCCTTAAGTGCCCTGCACATTAGTATTTAATCAGTCACGTCATTGCCATTCATCTGAAAATATATGGATTTGGATATAAATCCAATGCAGAAACACCTAAGCACACTTAGAACCTGGAAGGACTCTACTTCCCCATGGGTTGCTACAAGCTCATCAATTAGAATAAGAGTGAAAAAACATTGATTATTCCCAGTTTATCACAAACGAGCTGTGCCAAATTGCCGTGTTGATACACTGAGAAAATTCATTTTTGAAAGACAGTCAAACCATCATGTAACATAGTTTTATATCATCACTTAAGCAGGCTTTTAACATGACAAACAGATAGTACCAAAACGCCTTTAGAACACTATTTCACAGATTTTATATATTTATAAAATGTGTTTACATTCAAATCACGCACACGCTTCACTAAGACAGACTTAAATCTGTAACTCTGAGCCTGGAAAAAAACATGATGAGGAATGCAGTTCTGAGATTATCCCGAGTAATTATTTCTGAGGATTAGATGGTTAATTTCAACTGCTGTAGGTTTCATCAAACATCCAAGACACAGGGAAATAATTTCGCCATTAAAAATTGCAGTTCCGTTTCTTCATCGCAAACTCAGGGTCTGACACGCACTATCCTTCAAGCTCAACTAGGGATATGTAATTTTAATGTAATATTTTCTATTATTCTGCTTTGAATGATTTCTGGAGCAAGAAAATGCTGCCACTTGACCATTTATAATATTTACATGAACCAAAGTACATAGCAGAACAGACATTTAAAGACTTCTTTTCAAAGATTTAATTAGGGTTGTACTGAAGCTCTTTCACAGAAAGAATAAACACAGTGCTTTTCCTGAAGCTATTTAATTTTCACAATACATTATTATTAAGTAGCAGAAAAAAAAATAGTCTGTCTGCAGATAAACAAGTTTTTCCTTTAGTTTAAAAGATACAATTTTAAAAATTGCTTCTTAAGAATAGGCTTGGGGGGGAGGGGGAAGTTTTCATTAATTGTTCAGTAATTGTAGGGGGGGAGGGGAAATAGAAAAATAAACCCCCTGAAAGTGGGTCTGAATTACAGCCCAGGGAAACTCAGGCGAACAGGAAAGCAGACTGGAGCTTGGTAGGTTGATCTTCTGTCCTAGAGCTACGGAGCAACTGGGGACAGCACCAGCAGTAACTCACTTTTTTAAAAATGACTGTCTAGACCCAGGAGGCGATTATTTCCCAAACACCATCCCCCTTCTTAGTGACATTTCTATCCCAGAATTTGAGACATGGCACTTGCAAACCAGCTTGAGAAACGTTAGCTGTACGGGCTGTTTGGCTCCACGAAATGCAAGAAGTGTATCCATTCAGTTTGTCAGCTTTAAAAATCATGTCTTCTGCATCGCCTGCGTCCATCACCATATGGATCTCTACTTCAAATTAAAGATGATTTGTCTTCCAATTTGTGATTTGTCAACCAACTTTGTCTAGTTAAAGTTACAGAGAATGCAAGAGGCAGCATTTCTGCAATATTCATTTATTTAAAATTTATTATTAACATGAAAAATAAATTATAACAGTTCTTCTGCCTTGGTATTTTATGACCTATACCCGATTAAATGTCAGTTATAGCTGGTATTTGAGAACCTGTCTCATCCATCTTGCACAGAAAATGCTACAATAATCATCGTTATGTAGGATTATATTAAATGAATTAAAAATCCACAGTTTGCAAGTTTTAGGAATCTCAGGCAGACCCAAAGGAAGGCTAGGATTATAATTAGAGGTGTAGTCTTTAGATCCCAAAAGCTTCAGACCACAGTTTTGAAAACTGAAAACTTAAAGTCATGATGAATCACTAGTCAACAGCAAGGATGGGGATTTCTTTCCAGGAAAATCATGGAAGAAGAATATATAAGTGGCCACTAAATGCAATGAAGTTCCCAGCTCTGAAAACCACAATATTATGCACTTCTGGAAGCTGACAGGTTTGGTGAGGTACTCCTGTACCCTTGTTTTAGTCCTTCATCTACCGTTATGAAAAGTCACATCCACGCTGGTACTTTCTTCAGGCCTATTGCCCTCACAGCTCCTGGCTTAGATTTAAGTCATTAAGTCATGTTTAAGACATCTTGGATGAAGGCATAGGTTCTGCTGCAGATGAACAAATGTGACAAAAACTACACTTTACATTTCTTTGTTAAATATATGTATAGTTTTAATTTATAATAAGAATATATTCTAAAGAAAACTTCAGACACGCTAATAATTTCACCTTAGGCCAAAGGGGAGTAAACACCTTTCATTCTGATCTACAAAAGAAACTACAGTGAATCCTTAAACTAGTTTAAATTGTGCACCTGTAGAATAGAAAAGAGAGAGTCTGTATTTGACAGCAATGGAAACAGCTGATTTTTATCTCAACATGCAGCTTCCCTTTGAAGCAGTAAACTCAGTAGGTTCAGGAATGGCTCCTTTCTAATTGAGGAGGTGTAGTGACAGGACAAGGGGTAATGGTTTCAAACTAGAAAAGGAGAGATTTGGACTGGATATTAGGAAGAAATTCTTTGCTGTGAGGGTGGTGAGGCTCTGGAACAGGTTGCCCAGAGAAGCTGTGGCTGCCCCATCCCTGGAGGGGTTCAAGACCAGGCTGGATGGGGCTTAGAACAACCTGGTCTGGTTGGAGGTGCCCCTGCCCGTGGCAGGGGGGTTGGAACTCAATGATTCTTAAGGTATCCTCCAATTCTATGTATTTTGATGTGATTCTATGATATTTTTTCTTTTATGCAACAACTCAATTTTGGTTACATGACAACTAAATTGGTCGCATTCCGCCATGGAGAAGGCTCTAGTATTTTTTGCTTTTGTTACTCTCTTGGTGATGTCTTATCCTTTCATTAGCAGCAGTTAGTCTTTGTGGGAAGGCAGAATTATTCATAATATTACTAAGAATTAGTGCCTAATCACTAGAAATAATAAGAAAATGCTAGAAAACTGACTGGTGTGTATATGCAGGATTTAAAGCCAATAAAGACTGATTTGTGACCTAAATATACCAACAACAGAATGATTTGAATTTTGATTCCCAGAGATTTGCCAGAATCAAGAGCCCACAGATGACCTGTAACATTACTTGTTATATTTCCACTGTCAGAGAAGAGATACAAATAATAATTGTCCAAAAGCGTTTGCAGTAGTTAGCAAGTGTCTTCATAAACCCTTCCTCAAGGTTTTACTGAATGCTATGAAGAGCACAAAGCAAACACTGTTTCTGTACGTGGCTGTATCTAAGAATAAGCAGATATTGATAGGAGTGTAACATTAAATTCACGGGGGTTGCAGATTTTGATTCCCAAAGTGATTGTAATTGAGATGGGGCAGAGAAATCTGGTGTCGCACACGGTGCAGTCACACCTCTATATTAATGAAAGGATGGAACAGTTACAGTACTCTGATATTTTTAAGGCAAGTGGCAAGATATGAAATAAAACATTTTATGTTAAGGGATTTTGCTTATGGAGTCATTCTGTTGGCCACTATTTTGTACTGAGGGATAGGTACAACCATCAGAAGCTCAAGCATCCAGGCGGGGATGGGTCAGAGTGTTCCCAGTGAAACCACCAGAACAAGAAAACAAGAGGCAGTAAATGCTTTTTGCAGCTGCACACTATGTTCCAACCATATTGCCCCTCATTCCTCGGCAGCACTTCCAAAAGCCTTCCGTGCCTCCTGCCGTGCTGAGGAGGGCTTCCCCCAGCCAAGCATGGACACACAGGTAGATTCACCTGCTCAGGAAATCAGAAGGCCAGCAATTACACTACTTCAAAGGGGGAACTTTGGCACGTTTCCACATCCTTCTGTTTTGCTAACACCATCACATAATCATAAATTTCAGTCATAACTCAGCAGTTCATGCAGCTGCTGGGAATCTGCAGTATTGTCACTTTTCTTTTGCTCAGCCAAGCTGTGATAAGAGGTTATTTTTAAGATGTTATTTTTCAGTCCTGAGGCTTTTCGATACATTTGAATTCATGGCAATAACTAAATACGCTTAACTCCTGAAAGCTGCATTATCTTCTCATTAAAAGCAACTTTACTGCCTATGACAGTGACTATAAAAATACTTTTTCTGTGATTCAACAGTCACATGTACTTTGCTTTCAACATCTAACTGCCTCGTCTTCATTGGCAATGTTCAGTGGCGATTAATTGATTCTTGATTAATATTTGTTGAGTCTCATATTCAGAAAACTAGCACACTGGTACCAATTCGATAAACTACATTCTGATATGAATTATTGACTGACTCTAGGGCAAGGCTCATTCCCTAATAAGCACTTCCACGAATGGGACATCGATCAGAATATCCACATTTCACTCACGCATTTGTAAACACCAAGCTACAGTGTTTACTTCGCTACTGGAAATGTGTAATGGCTTCTAGTCCTGCAGAATCCTTTTTAGTTCATAAGAAGAATGACAAACCTTTATTATCCTCCATTTATATAGACCTCATTTATTTATAAGTCAAATATGGTCAGTGGGTATTAAAGCCTTATCCAAAATTACACCTTATCACGGGACTGGTATTAGTGTCATCTAGTCACAGATAAATTTCATTCACTCCGATAATCAACTAAAAATATGAAAAGCTTAATAAGGCAGTTTTCCCTCTGGAAGAAAACAAAGTCTGTTTTTTCTTAGTATAATGCTGATTAAGATCCAATATCCACAAGCCACAGGTATAGAACCTGACAGTCAAATTGACTTTTGTTTTTTTAAAGTTTTTTTTTGCTGTTCAATGAACAGCACTTGGACAATCAAATCTTATTGGTAGAATAGTTGGAAATCTGATAATGAATTGTCACTATTCATGACAAACAGGTATTAACCTGCTTTATATCTTTTAGTGGCCTTTCCTATCTCCCATTTATTCAAAAACATTTGGAATGGTTCCAAAGATGAGTGTTCTCCAAATGGCTGTAGCAGTAACTCACAGCTTAAGTAGTCTGGAAATACACAGAGTTAGCGGTCACCCCAACATATATTTTACAAAAATATTCTCAGCCCAAACCATACGGCCTAAGATGTTGCTGACAAATATCGTGATTTTAAAATGCCAGCAAAGCAAATTGGCGGCTCTTATTCACATCAGAGTTTCAGGCAACTTCTAATCCTATGTTCTCTCACCTTTCCCTAAGCACTGAAAACACAGCTTCTGTTCTTCTAAATTTTGCCCGAGGAAAAAAAAAAAAACAAAAAACAAAAAAAACCCACATCACCTCAGAATTACTGAATTTGGTTTGAGATTTTTTGGAAGCTTCTAACTGCCATGAGTGTAAGGCATATCTCACATTTGAAGGATCTTAAAAATGTCTGGTATTGTTATGGATTTGAGTTATTCACTTGAAATTCCTCGTTCCATTTCAGTGGATCATCCTGATCCTTATTTACTGAATCATCTCCCCTGATTTTCCAGGTGAAGCTTGTCTCATTTTAAGAACAGTGAAAACCTGTGTTGGCATGACAGAGTACTTTACAGAAAATCCGTATCCGTAATACACTTGCTGCACTTGTTACAGAATTTTGAACTTAGGTAATGAATTAAACAAGAGAGTTGCAGGAAGCAGCCTGGGAATTGGGGGATTAGAGGGGCTGTCAGTTGATCCAGAGGCACAGCATCCACTTCTGCGCCAGACACCCCATTTATTTATTTTTTTAAAAAATGTTAGTATAATGTATTAGCACAAAATTATGCATTGTCTTTGTTTACGGAAAATATTGACAGGATTAGCTGAAATAAAAACAAAGAAAATCCCAACCCAACCCTCCCTCTTCCTTGAAGAGCCCATGAAACACCCAGCCACAGGAAAATTTCACCACGTAAAGTAACAAAAATAAAAGTATTTCTGAGAATTTTATATACATATCTACATAAACGTCTATCTGTAACTGGCAGACACCTTCAGCTACCAGATTATGACTCCTGCTCCCAACCTGCTTGTTCTCAGGGGAAAAATAATGGCACAACAGCACGTTCAGCACAGAAAGAACCCTGGGAAGTCCCAAACTGTTAGAGATGTAATAAACCAGAAAGCTAATGGTCACTTTGCTCCTTCTCTTCCCACCTCATTCTACACACCAGCCTGGAGCCTGCCCACACCCAGGAAGCCTCCTGGGCAGAAGACAACCGGCTCCAGGGAGGGAAACCTTCATCTGCAGACAAGCTCCGATACTTAAATGAGTTTCACAAGCAGTTCTCAAAGCAGACACACAAATCTACTTCCCCCAATTACTCTCCTGAAACACCAAAAACACTATTAGCAGTACTGACTCACAAGCAGAAGGAGGGGAAAAACCTAGCAGGCTTGGTGGGGTGGGGGAAACCAGCCCACCCTGGTGACACCTGCACACACCATTTCTGTAACAGCGCTAACCATGCAAACACCATCCTGCCTTATGCAGAATTAAACGGGAAGACAACTGCAAATGACTGATTTGCAAGAAAGTCAATAAAGAATTGAAGCAAAAGAAAATAAAACTACTTCTCTGGTCCACTATAGGTTTAGACTCACACAAAGTAATTAGATTACACCGGTATGAACCAACGTGTTGAGAGCTGAGGGCTCTCCCAAAAATTTTAATACCAGTTCTAAGACAGTGTTCACACACAAAAAAAGTGACTCTATTAGCTCATGCCATTAAAAAAAGCCTATGAAAAACCAGGATTCTATTGTATTTATGATGCATAGCACCCAGTCTCACAGGATGCTCTATACCCAACCTCTGCCAGTGCTCACCAACTTCTCCTGCTCTGACTCTCATTGCTCCTCTCAGTCTCCAGGCCAATGGGCACAGTGATGCTTACGGCTGCATTTTAGCCCTAATTAACTACTTATTTTTATTAAATCACTAATTCTTTCATTTTAGGCAAAGCAGAAAAAATATAAAACCCACTCAACCCTGCGCAGGGAAGGGAGTCACACGCAGCAGAGCAAGATCTATCAATGGAGATATCACTTATTAAAGAAACGGATGCAGTTTGAGGAGAAGGTTCCCTTTCTGGTAGGCAATGCTTCAAAGCCGAGAGCACCTGACAGTGTGTCTGGGGGTCAGGAAGGGTTCACACCTTTATTTTAAAAGAAAACTGATGCACCCTGACAGGAGCCGGGAGTAAACTGGGCAACATCCTTGTGCATTTCGGACTGGGGAGGCGAGGGGCTGATTGTTTGCTTTGCAAAATGAAAACAATAGACTACAGGCATAATTATCAAAACACATTTCAAGGCTATTTTTGTTATATTTATACATTATTTCATTCATTATTTTCCCGATGGCAAATATCTACTTTACATATTAATTGCAAGAGCAGTTAGTTTACTCTAATCAGCCTGAGGTGAAGGGAGCACAGATTAACTTGAGGCTCTTTTCCCCCCTCCGACACTGGAAAATTATTCACTGGGATATTGTTAGAGGAGGGCAATTAGATTGAGACAATCTCCAGCACCATTTTAATCACTCAAATTCCTCTCTGCTCACTACGAGAAGGCGGATGATGGCCTGGGTTGGGATGTACAAGCCACCACCTGCTGCAGAACAGTTACTGCCTTTCTTATGACAAGATGCCTTCCTAGGCTTATCACTTTTTATTCCACAAGAGGGAAAGGAGCCGTAAAGATACTGTTTTCTATTCTTTAAAGGTGTTCCCGTGTTCAGCAAGCAGTAATTGTTTGATAGAGCCTGCTTCTTCACGGCATCTGGCAAGGGATGTGCTTACTTGTCAGAGCCTAATGGAGAACATGTAGCGGTGACAACCAGAACAGCAGATCATATGGTGCCCGAATCCCAACCAAACCCACGGTAATATAAAGGATAAGCCCTCAGGAATTAGTCGTTCTGACACCTTTGAATATTCTGATTGTTTTCTTCCCACCTCTAAACATCACTGAAATCTGGTCTTCATCCCTGGGATGTCAGATACAAACAGGACTTCTTAACACAAATGATGAACCCCACATCCCTGCACAGCAACTAGAGGGGAGGGAAGCACTTTGAGCGGGGATTCCCATCGCAAAGCAACTCAATCACAATGCAGAACTACATCCCTCCTGTTATTGTTGGCATCTTTATGTATTTTTTTTTTATTATTATTTAATTAAACCAGTAATTGAGGCTGTCCTGTGTGCTGAACTCAATTAAATATGTCAGGGTATATTCAAAACGTGGTCTCAAAACTCTGTCACTCAAAATCCCGGCCAGAACATCTAATCTGCAAGTATCATACAGCTGTAAACAGGAAACAAATTACCATCTGAACATCAAGCTATTAAATAAGTGTTGGAAAAGGTACCCATCTCACTGCCTACGTAAAAGGTGAAAGTCTAGGGACAATTCCAAAGGTGTGGAAAAATTAAACCCATTGTGGAAGGCAGCACATTTCTTCTGTTTGCTGGTTACACAATTCCTCGTTGGGAATTTTGGTTGGATTTTTTTATCAAGCAGTTATTTTGGCATCACACAAAACTGTCTGTTAAAGAGGCACCGTTTTGTGCTGGATTTCCACTGGCTGGGTCAAGCCTGCTGCTGACTAGATGGGTTTCAAATGTGTATGCACCTGTTTTCAGCATCAGAGAACTTCTCCCAACATTTCCTTATGAAGATTTTGTTCTTCCTACCTCTAATTAAACATTCTGAATGAAAAAAGAGTATGCATGAGACAGAAAAATTCTCATCTCCGCTCTGATGAAAACTTTCTTTATACATTGATAAAAAGCTTCACTGAGAGAGTATCTGGCTAAACACTTATCTGGTTTATTGGAGGAGTGGAGACACCTGAAGCTGGAAGCCCCAGACAGCCAGGGACACAGGAGCTACTCGCGTAACTCCTCAAGATGTTTTGTCTTTCATAAAGACAAAAAGCTCCCAGGTACATCTCAATATAGATCACAAAATCTTTTGCAGGACAGAAAAAGTTTCCCCAGCAGCTCTACTTTTGAAACCTACAACTCCTTGGACTTCCTTCACATATGCTTATTCTCCTGAAGGATACATCCTGCTGAAAACCAAGATGTGTCAAAGTACAGAGGCTTCCATCTTTGTGATCACATCGGAAGAAGTTACACATTCCTATTCTATATTTTCTGTTTCACAGGAAGTGTTTCGCTGGAAGCAGTTCCTAAAACTAAAACGTGAAACAAAAACCCTAAACAAAAACAAAACAACAACAACCAAAAAAAAAAAGCCCAACCCATCTTGATGCTAGAAATCCTGGGTACGATGTTTTTCTGAAATTCTCTCCTTGAATCGTACTTATGCACAGCCTGAACTGAAGAGGGCAGCTCAGAAGGGCAGCAGCTCAGACAGAACACGCTGTTTGACATATTCTGTGGCTCCCTTACCTGTTAACAGTATCCACCTGTTCTCATATTCAGGAACAGAGAAGCTGTTTCAAATCAATGTCTCAGTATTTTTAAAACTGCACACCCCCACCTCATATTTATGAAAACACTAGCTATTTGTAGAAAAAAAATAGCTAATTGGACATAAAGCCTGTTCAATGCTCTTAACAGCTCACTGGACATTAGCAGAATACTCATTAAACTTTGTTTTAATTTGAATAGGAAAGCATTTTGTTTGAAGTACAGAAACAGAAGTATAAAACATGTGCATTCTGCTTTTATTAGCAGTTGTTTCTAGAACGCATTCTCTAATGTCACATAATGAACTCAGTGATCCAAGAAGGCAAGGAAAAAAAATAAATCACAGCATAAAAGGACTGAAAAGGATGATATTTATTAAGCCTCTTTTCAAGTTTTCCTAATAGAAGTACTGTCACTAATCAGTCATTCATAACAAATACTGATTAATTCACATCCTTCTCAAAGCACTCAGGAAGAGGCAGGTATTTTTAGAGGTGGTGAGGGTGAGAGCGGTGAGCTCACACAATTGACAAGTACTGAAACAGGAAAAAACTCAAAGGCTTTTTTACCTCTTACACCTGTGCTTTTCCCATCTGTTTATACTTGGGTCCCTACTAAACCAATCCAGCCACTTAAATGCCTAGAGCTTAAATAGATCATCAACTGAGAGATGTATTCACATTACATCACGGGCTAGGTACGGCAAATATTTGCTTCCATTTCCCAAACTTTTCATTGATGTAAAATAACTTATAGATCTATTCAGTAAAAAACCTCAAAGTTGTATAATTCAGCTCCTGCAAAATTAATTTGATGTGCTACTGAAGAAGGGGAGGACTCTACACGACCACAACACACATCAAAAGTTAATAAACACAGATTGAGTACTCAGTCCTGCCTTCTGAAGACACACCTACAAGACTCAATAACAACTGATTTTTGGTATAGTTTTGTTAAGAACTTCTCTCCCTTTCAGGTAAAGGTTTGAGGCCTCTGCCAGAGACATAACAGCATAGACACGATGGTTAGTTTTACCAACATGACACCCTTTACCAACACACATACGTTCTTCAGCTTCCCCTGTTTCTCTGCCAGATTTTCCAGACATATTTCTGGGCAGAGAATTCACTTCAAGGGACTGAGCACCTAAACTGCCTCATGCTCATGAGTCATTTTTCCTGAGATCCAGCTGCATAGACTGGCTTACAAGGACACACTTGATAAAAGATGCACATACACTCCATGGAATCCCCCCCCATCAATTCATACCTCACTGGCTCCAGTAAGCACTCAGGTGGACCAGAGCTGCCCCAGGAACATAAAACACTTGTATGCTGAAGTTAAAAACTAAGACTGTACCACCTACCTGAGGCTTCATTTCAAAAATAAGAGTTTCTTCACATTCTTTTTTTTACACCTACTCCCAACATAAAATGAGACCCTCTTTATTTGTCCCCACCACTTTCCAAGTATCCCAATCCATCCAATCTTCCAGAACAACACAGAACCATACAAACCCACCACCCCCAACCAAATGTTTATCCTTACCCAAGCACATCACCTCACTCTTTTAAAGCCCTCCCCCTTGACAGAAAGCCATGAAGGTCAAGGAGTCTCAGCTGTTTCCAGTTGGGAGATAAAAGGCTCAATCCTTTCAGCTTGTTTTTGAGATCTTGAGTGTGGCATTCAATATGGAATAATTGCGTAGTCTTGAGAAGAGCTCATGTTGCACATAGATAAATTTACTGTATTTTAAAAACACAATGACTTTTAAAATACATATAATGATTAGGAATATTTCTTCATTTCTGTCACAAAGCTTTTTTTTTTTTTTTTTTTAATCTATCATGACTGTAGCTACAAATCCAATGATGGAAAATAAGCATTTTTATTCGATTAAGCATTTTTAAGCAGCCCTGAGTTCGGGGAACACTGGCATGAAGCACAAAATGATAAATTGAATGACACGATGAAAGGTAAATGTCACCAATCTTATGATTTAAAATACAATTAAAGAAGACTTCAATCTTACAAAAAATTCTGTGTATTAATCTTTTCTCCAAGCTGTATTATATTTGCAAATATGCATGCTACATAGAGAATTTCACCAATAGAGGCCAGGGCACCCCAAAATATCCCTGGTGAAACAGAACTGGGGTCTGACCTTTGCTTTCTGGATTTTATTTGGGAGAAGAGTGTTAGAAAAGTAAAACAGGAGTTAAAGAAAAATATAATCACATAATACAGAACCAGAACAACCTCCTAAGCCATGTCAAGACCGAGCAGCAGCACAGGAAGGGTTCTCCACAGTGAATTTTCCAGGTTTCCATAAGTCTATTTTTTCCTCTAAATTATGGAAGTAACAGGGCTACACATGGAAATGTCTGAAGTTCCATGCCAATTCCTAGAATTTGAAGCCATAGACAAAAGAAAATATGTGTCTACAGGAAATCACAACGGTTAGTGACAGCAACCTCCCAGGTAAAACGCTAGCATTGTACCTTTTTTTTCCCCAGTCTTATAGCATAATTCCTGTCAAAGCAGCTTCCAATAACACCTAATCCTATGGAGAATCTGAAATTTGAAGTACAGTTTGCCTGACAATTAGATTAGGGAAATGGAGGAGGCAGAAAATACGGTCCATCAATATCCCTTGCAGCTGGAGGGGTAGCTCTAACATCCACAGCAACGGTCTGTTTAGCACTTCAATAGATTGGACTTGATGGTACTGGGTTTGAAATGATGCTGTTTACTTCCTCAGAGAGCTAGACAAAATATGGAAACTATCAGACTGAGTTCAGTGATGTATATATAATGCCATTAGAGCTAGACTAAGTGCTGGTACTACCCGGGCTAAAAGGGCTGCTGAACACCGTAAGAGCTAACGTCCCTTCCCTCCTCTTCCATAATTCACAACAACTGGCATCAGTCTGCTTGCAGCTCCCCAGAAAAAAAATCTATTCCATGATGGTACCGCTTCAAGGAGACAGGTTGAATCCTTTTATTGTTAGAAAAAGTGCCGGAGCTGCTCTCATTTTACTCATTTTGGTTGCAAACCAGCAGTGACTGAGAAGTGTTCTGTGTAATTTCTTTCCTCCCCAATCTTTCCTAGCACAAATAGAAATGTTCTCCCCCAGATGTTTGGCACTGACAGCGACAGTCATTGCTCTTAATACTGAAATACAGTATCATCTCCAAAACCCAGAAGACCTCCACTTAGAAAAGGAAGTCTCTACAATTTCCATCTTGAGGCTTTTTACCTTCCCTTTTGTAGAAATCTGCACTACGGTGCAGTGGCTAAAGCTTCCTATCGGCACCTGTGGATTTCAAATTGCAAATTAGGAGCTCCATTTCTCTGCAGTATCACAACAGCAAAATAAAACACCAGCAGGAGACCAGGTATGCAAAAGCTAGGATTTGGCTCGTCAAGGAAGATTTGGGTCCCATCCAAGGGTGAGGGAAAATTGAAGCTTCTGCAATGCTTCTAATTCTGTTTTAAATGGAGTGGCCCTTTCAATGCTCTTATTTTCTCTTTACATTAAACAAAAGTAGGTTACTTAAATGAATATGTATGTCAACGAAAGACGATTGAGAAATGGAGATTTATGTCACAGCACTGGAGAAGATGTTTTCCTACAACAGAAACATATTTCCATGATTTTTCTTTTGGGTGTTCCCACCAACACGCATTTAGGAATGTATAAACTGTGTGATTATACCCGTGAATGCACAGGGTAAACCCGTCATTTACACAGGATTGTAAATGACATGCCTTCTGGCTGCTTGGAAGACTGAAGCTGTTACCAAGGGTTATTTAATACACAAACATCTTATAACTGCATGTAATTATTACATGACAGTAAGACAGAACGTACAACTTCATAAGCAAAATCTACTGTCAGGGTTTTTCTATGTACTGTAGTCTCTTCCAGTAGATAGAAAATGGCTAAATTACCTTTCTCATCCATGGCAAACCGTTAATACAAGCTCTCAAACCCACCTCATGCTGAGGAGAAAATACAGCCCAGGTGCCCCTGGTTATTTCTAGCTGTCATATTTTTTTATTTTAAGAGGCTTGTAGGACTTCATTATCTGATTTTACAGTGGTACTTTACCATTAACGAGTAAAATCCAAGTGAAGAAAGCACAGAGAAATGAAATTGCACACCCCAGGAGGTGGCCAGCTGGCCATCCCGAGAGCAAGGTTCTCTGCAGCAGACAGTCTGGGTTCGAACTGCGACCAACTCATCCTGCAAACTGTAAATCAAAACAAAACCCATGCCCTGAGAAGAGTCTGGAAATCGCATGATTTTTTAGGAATGTGTAGGATCATCTCTTGTCTTTTTTCCTAATAACAAAGAATCATAGAATCATAGAACAGTTAGAGTTGGAAGGTCCTTCAAGATGATCGAGTTCCATCCCCCCTGCCATGGGCAGGGACACCTCCCACCACACCAGGTTGCTCAAAGCCCCATCCAGCCTGGCCTTGAACACCTCCAGGGATGGGGCAGCCACAGCTTCTCTGGGCAACCTGTTCCAGTGCCTCACCACCCTCACAGGAAACAATTTCTTCCTAATTTCTAGACGAAATCTCCCATCTTCCACTTCAAAACTGTTACCCCTTGTCCTATCACTCCACTTCCTGACAACGAGTCCCTCTCCAGCTCTCCTGGAGCTCCCTTGATATCCTGGAAGGCTGCTCTAAGGTCTCCCCAGAGCCTTTTCTTCTCCAGGCTGAACAGCCCCAGCTCTCTCAGCCTGTCCTCATAGGAGAGGTGCTCCATCACTCTGATCATCTTTGTGGCCCTCCACTGGACCCGTTCCAACAGTTCTCTGTCCTTTCTCTGTTGAGGACTCCAGAGCTGGACACAGGACTCCAGGTGGGGTCTCACTAGTGCAGAGTAGAGGGGGAGAATCACCTCCCGTGACCTGCTGGTCACACTTCGAGTATGTCATATGTGATAGGACAGTATAAATATATGGAGATATGTCATCTCCATCTGCAACACCCTGGTATTAGTCTTCATCCTGAAGCTTTCTTCTGTTTCTTCCTTCTTTCCCTTGACCAGCCTCCTGATTTTTGTCTCAAAATAATATTCTGCACATCCTCCTTGCATACCTTTGTCTCACCTCACCCAATTTGCTCCTTTTGCATTTTCCCTTCTATCTGTTTGTCTGATCTCAGATTATTTTTACTGTGCTGTCCACAACCTGGCACTTTATATCGTCTTTTCTACATCTGTACATACTCATTTTAAGCACTAAATTGTACTTTCTTTTCTACAAGGCATGATAACAGAAAGAATTGAAGCTTTCCAAAGTGATGTTTCAAAAGTGAAGAAGACACTAAAAACCATACATTTAAACTTGATCATAGAGAATTGTGAAGTTTACATCTTTTTTATAGTCTCTTTTCCCCTGAAACAGCTCAGCAAAGAAATAAAATGATAGAATAAAGTACCCATCATTAAGCCCCAGAATGTGTGCATATGGAGGGAAGCCAAACCAGAAATAGATAGCTTATTTGGCTTTTGGCAAGGTATTATTTGGCATTTAATACATTAAGTGGTAATCTGCATTGTATTTATTTAGTTGAGCATTTAAAGTGCATTTAAATATGCGAATGATAAATAGAAAGGAGTTATACAAACTGCAATCAAAGCCCTGTGCAATTCTAGGCCTAGGAATTATTAAAATGAGATCTAATACAAAGAGATTGGAGGGGGGGGGACGGGACGGGATGGGCTGTGTTTTATTATGATGGCTACTAATAGCAATACTTCTAGGTTTTTATTTCCAGGTCCAATGCTTTTCTCCCCCAGTGGAAAACTGGCCCTGTAAGGCAGCTGGCTTACAAAACCCCACCCCTAAGGCATACAATAGTCTATACAGGAGTTGTTGTGTGTTTTTTTTTTCTAATTCACCTTTTACAAACCCTCTGATGCAATCCAAAAATTTCTGCTGATCGCTGGTTAAAAGCCAGTGCAACAAACACAAACGCCACAGATCGGGCACTGACTCGGAATGAACTTGTGACTGTAGCACATTTCTATTTTTGGAGTCATTCTCAGAGTTTTATACTGTCATATCCCAGAATCACACAATGACCATGGTTGGAGAGGATCTCTAAGATCACTGCGTCCAACCACACACACACAAAAAACAACAAACCCTACAATCTCGGCCACTAGAGCATGTCCTCAAGTGCCACATCTACACGTGATGTGATGTGGATATATCTGTGGTCCAGCTGCAGCAACTTCATTTCAGATTTGTCCACCATTCCCCCTCCTCTTCCCTGGCTAAGATTCTAAGTATATTAATTTCAAGGCATTTGTATGTTGTTTGTCATGTGTTTATATCATTATCTTCAGGGGACAGATGTTGAACAGCTGCAGAGGTGTAATATCTTTTGTATGTGTAAGCAAGTAAGTTTGTATTTCTGCCTGGGATTGCAATCCTTCTCTGTAGGATACCCAAACTTATTTATCTTTCTGTAAGACAACGTTTGCCATTTGATATATTAGAGGATAATCCTTGTTGTATTTGTTTAGTTGCGCTACTCAGAACATTAAAATCCAGGAACGTTTATTCTGCAATGTTCTCAGTCAGTTGCAGAAGCTGATGGTGGAATTTTCTGGAGATTTTGACTGCAGCTGTTCCCCTGTTTTCCCTTTCTGTAGCTTATTATGCATTACAGTCAGTCCTACAGCCCCTTCATCCATACGTTTACTTGAATGCAAATGCCCAAACTTGTTTGTGTGCGAGTTTTTAACCAGCTGATGATGGAGCCAGCTGAGGTGAAAGGAAGAGGAATGTCAATATGCATATCAGTACTGCATTTCTCTAATGGGAAAGAAAGAAAGAAAAAAGGAAGGTGGATTTCAGAGCTCTACTTTGTAGGAACCTGAAGGTCAGAGGTATTGCTGCAAAAATGGAGCAGAACACATACTGCTTACTGGGGAGTGATATATGGATAAATTCTGGCAGTCAAAACACACCACTGTGTTGTCCACAGGACATACTGGGGGTCTCCATGCCAGGGTTTGCCTCACAAGGAAACTGCTTCAGTGTCAGCGACTGGAATACAGCTGTGATACTTTAACCCCTGACTTCAGGTCCTAACTCTATTAACTAATGAGTTGGTTAGAGCTGGACAATATGCCCTAGACTGAACAGCACAACATCCATCAGCTCCATACTTAGAGTGCTACTAACAAGTGTACACAGTTTTACAATGAAATGAAGATCATGTTTAAGAGCAGAACGTTGTCAGAGATGATGGGAGCTTGCCTATGAGTGCCTGCAGTGAGAGCACAGTCACTTTGCTGTTGCTGGTTTTACGTGTACTCTCACTATCCTAGAACACAGGCATTCACATTAAAGTATTAAGTTTTCACATGCAGCATCACCTGCCACCTCCATCTGTCAAAGCTGATGCCTTCAAGGTGATACAGTTACCTGGTCTTTGGACAATTAAAAGCCAAAAAACCCCAAACATTTTGTAAAAGTGATCTCCCAGAAAGCAAAAGCACTGTCTGACAGAGAGCAGAAGCAGTGCTGTGGGGAAGAGGAGGTACCAGAGGCCCCATCTGGCGTTTACTCATCCTGTCTACAAGCACAGAGCCCTTGCTGCTCACAACATCTAACTGGTCAATCGTGTTAATTACAATTAGATGCTCATTGCAGAACTTTCTCTCTCAGCATTTGTGCTCCTACTAAAACCAACATTATCCTGTACACAGTTCTGTTTTTTTTCCTTTTTACAGAAGGGTCAAAAGCCAGCTCATATGCTGTCACGCTGAAGGGCAACCGCTGCCAACCTTGTTCTCCTGTAAGCAGTATAACATTAAGGTGATGACAAGCAGGAGCTCACACTCCCCACACTCTGGCAGTTCTGCCTCTCTGTACCTTCCAATGTCACTTAAAAAAAATGGAAGGGGAAAGACTGTAGAAGTAATTTTCTGAAGTTCTGCTGGGCAGAAGAAAACTGTCTTTAAGAGTAATGAATAGTGGAGAACAGAATACAGAACACGTCTTGCTCTGAAAAACAACACCAAAAAGTAAAGGATGACAAGCAACATGGAGAAGAGAATTAGATGTCATACTGTTCCAAATGGAATTGGATGCAGTTGAGTAAGGATGCATAGGAAAAGCTATATGTCCACTTGGATTTCACCCGGAGCTGAACCAACACAATGGTTCACCCCTGTGAAAAATCCCCCTGACCCTCTTTTCAACGATTAGTGAATCACCAACCCTGGAGGTATTTAAGAAACATGTAGAGGTGGCACTTGCTCTAGAGGACATGCTCTAGTGCCCAAGATTGTTTGTTTGGGTGGTTTGTTTTGTGGGGTGCATTGTTTAGGGTGTTGGTTTTGGGGTTTTTTTTGAGTGTGTGTATATAGTTGGACTTGATGATCTCATAAGTCCCTTCCAACCATGAAGAGATTCTGTGATTCTGGGATCTACACAGCTACAAGATAGGGAGCACCTGGCTCAATAAGAGGTCTTCAGGAAAGGATCTAGAGGGTGGGAAGATCTCAAAGCAAACATAAAGGTCCCAGTCCTGTTAGTCTTCTCTAAACAGCAGCAGGTGTAGCTTGAGTTGGTCTTACTCTCCCAATGAGTCAGATGCATCTTCTCTGGCAGCTGCTTGCCCGCTCTGTTCTGCTAAGTCGCTTCCTGCTGTGTCCATGGAACAGGCTGTCCAGGGAATTTGTGGATGCCCCATCCCTGGAGGTGTTCAAGGCCAGGCTGGATGGGGCTTTGAGAAACCTGGTCTGGTGGGAGGTGTCCCTACCATGGCAGGGGGGTTGGAACTCGATGATCTTTGAGGTCCCATCCAACTCTAACCATCCTATGATTCTATGTTCCAGCATTGTTTTAAAACCAGTTTTTCTTTGTCTTGGATTCCTTTACAGGCCTGGTTTGGAGCGTGGCAACACCAACTGCTCTCTGTCAGCTTCCCTCGGTGGAGGGAGCAACAGCTGGAAAGGTGAGGAAAGAACAAAAGAGAGCTGAAAAATGTAACTGGAAGAGGGAAATCAGAATAAATAAATCTATTTTACCAAGGTAACACCTAACCCAGAGTGTAGCCCCGAGCCAGTTATATCACAGGGCTAAGGAAAAACTCCAGGAAAAAACTAAGTGTTAATCCTGTTTACAACAGGAAACAAACAAACTTTCCTTCTTCCTTCAGCTTCCTCAGAAAGTGGAGACCAAACAGAGTGTACAAAGTGCATCCACTAAACAGAATTTTGGATGAACGAGTTGCTGGTGGTGGGGAATACATGAAAAAATGAATTTCCATTTGCGAGAAGGAAGTTTTCCCAGTCTAGATTAGGTCTGCTGGTTGTCCTGAGTATCTAAAAATTTACTACAAGAGGAGGGAAATAAACTATTCTTCATGTCAGCTGGCAGCTATATTAAAGGCAAGTTGTAAGAGGCGAGGAGTGTGTTCCTGGAATCTCTTCTTTGAATATTACAAATCTGTTGGACAAAACCTGCTGGAGGAATGTTGCAGGGAGTTTTTTTCTGCCTTCAAACAAGGAGATATAGTTGACCCCTCAACCTTTAACTCTAATCTCTATTATTTTTTTTCTGTATAGACATAAAAAAGGGAGAGCAGGTGTGGATTCCTGTAACTTATCTCCACACACTGCGAGATAAGTAAGAACAAAATAAAAAGTTGGGTCAAAAAGCGCAAATTCCAGCATTCAAATGTTAGCAAGTGTTGCAATTCCCGTGTTGTTTTAAATTATCCCATGATAGCACCAATCAAAATTCTTTGATGGCACCCGTGCTCGTGATTCCTTCCAAACGCCCTGCCTCCTGCCCTGACGAGTGCCTCTTGCTCTCTTACATTATGGGCAGCCTCGTGCCCTTCGCCAGAAATGGATTTTGCTCAAATCCTGCTCTGAATACAAAGCCGGTCATCTCCGAACGGGCACTTTTCCAGTGTTCGCACCGCCGTCTCCTGCTGCTTCCCACATATTAATGAATTCTTCAGCACAAAATCCTCCTGGGATTAAACAGAGTAATCTCCCGTAGAACTTAAACCCAGAGTTTCAAACCTACCCCGCTAATCATGACCGCTCAACTTAAAATATGCTAAGCCTGATATTGCACAGCCTGATTTTGCCTTTGACGCTCAGACATTACATTTTCAAAAATCACGGACAGTTGGACACAGTCAAAACTTCTGCATTCCAAGGAAACAGGTGGCCCACGCTGGGTAACCAAATAAAATAAACAAAACACACAAGCAGTAGTGTTTTGTAGAACATTTGGCTAAAATAATTCACCAACAACAGACAGGAATCTTCTCCTTAAATCTGGGAGATAATCCCGTGGAGGATTCCGTTTTCTTTCCCAAGGGAAACAAGAAAAAATTTACTTTTCACACTATCCCTACCTCATTCACGTTCTTCCTGCTAAATGGAGATGATAAATGAGGAAAGCTTCATTAAGGCTGAGAGTCACTGAGGTCTACAATGTGCCAACCAGCTGTGCTCAGAGACGTGAATGTCTAGACCTGGGTGTTTGATGTGTACATCCCACACAGGCACATCCCATATAGGCACCCTAACTTAAACAGCTCGGACCAGTCTCAGCTGCAAACTGCATTGGTTATGACCCGTAGGCACCCAAATCTTTCAAATTAAAGCTGTTGGTATACCGAATGCCTAAACATGCATTTAAGTGCCAATATTAAGATTTCATTCCTGAAAACGTCGGAATATACATCAAATTTTGAAATGTGAGCTGCATATACTGCAGTATTATGACACACTAAAATATTACTGCCTTAGAAAACTGTCTACATGACAAATAACAAAGCATTCATTTAACAGGGAGCCTAGTACACAAAAAACAAGCGAACAGACAGACAAACAAACCAAAAATCCTTGAACTTTCCAAAGATGTTAACACTTTCACATCAGTAAACCACGTGAAACACTCGGGAATACAAACAAGAGCTTGGCTTGGTGCAGCCAACCGACTCCTGTTCCAATTTAAATATTTTGGTTAGAGGTCTAATTTTCTGTTGAAGACGGTGTAATCCCTGCTGGAAAAGCAGTTTGCTTATTCTCCTCTCCTTATGCTCAGACAAACGAGCCGTGCCAGCAGAAAGCACCATCTATTATCACTCTGCTGGGTAAGAGCAGCCGAGAGGTGGTGCTGCACAATTTTTTTGTGTCTAAAGAAGCCTACGAGCAAAAGAGCATATTTGTAAAACTTACAAACCTGTAAGATTAGAAGCGGTTATTTTTTTCAGCAGGTAAAAAAAAAAAAACCACCAGGCAGCGAGTTTCAAATATCCTATTGTTATTATAATGTTCTCATTTAAAACCTGCTAGATATAAATCCCTGAGTATTTTTGTTTGGGGGTTGTAGATTTGCTGTCAAATCCTAATGAATAAAAATGATCTACTGAAGCAGAGTCAATGAGACCATCTTTTTCCTTGATTTTTTTTTTTTTCCCTTCTTTCTTCTAGACTTCCCTACGCCGAAAATTTGCATCTTCAACGAGCTAATTACCCATTGATTCAAGGTAAGCATGTTCTCAAGTGCCAGTCTGGACACCATCCAAACTCATAAATTCTGTAACTTAGAAACACTAAGCCTTAGGCTGACTGCAAACTTGGACAACGTTGTGTGTGTGTGTGTGAGTGCATCTGCTTCTGTGTACGTGTGTTTGAGTGTCATCCTTGAAAAGAAATGAACTAGCTCAAGCTTACTGGCAATAACCCAAAACCCAGCTTCTAGCAGCATATTCATTTTGAAAACTACAGAAAGTGTGTGCTCCCCAACTTTCAGTTGTTTTGCTGTAGTTCTCTCTCTGGTAAAGCAGCATTTGATTCCCCTTCCACCATGGGTTAACGTAAGTGTGCATTTCTACAGATAACTTTACACAACTTCTTTAACAGCTCTGTAACTGATCAAACAGGAGAAAGAAATTTTGCCAATACCTTGGAAACATGCATACGATACAGAAAAGATTCTCATAGAATCATAGAACAGTTTGAGTTGGAAGGGACCTTAAAGAGCGCTGAGTTCCAACCCCCTGCCATGGGCAGGGACATCTCCCGCCAGGGCAGGTCGCCCAAAGGCCCATCCAGCCTGGCCTTGAACACCTCCAGGGATGGGGCAGCCACAGCTTCTCCGGGCAACCTGGGCCAGCGCCTCACCACCCTCACTGGAAACAATTTATTCCTAATATCTAGTCGAAATCTCCCCTCTGCCCATTTAAAACTTGTACTGTCACTCCACTTCCTGACAAAGAGTCCCTCTCCTGCTCTCCTGGAGCTCCCTGCAGATACTGGGAGGCTGCAATAAGGTTCTCTCGGAGCCTTATCTTCTCCAGACTGAACAGCCTCAGCTCTCTAAGCCTGTCTTCCTTGGAAAGCTGCTCCATCCCTCTGATCCTCTTCATGGCCCTCCGCTCTCTTTGAGCAACCTGGTCTGCTGGGACGTGTCCCTGCCCAGGGCAGGGGGTTGGAACTTGATGATTTTAAGGTCCCTTCATAATCTCCCCATTCTATCCATCTATCCAGATGATATCATCATAATGCTGATTAATTAACCAAACGGGTTTCATCACTTTTGTGTGTGTGAGAAGCTCTGCATAATCCAGAGCAAGAGCAATGCCAATGTTTTTATCCTGTAAACCCTGCATATACACAGGTAGTGATTTATCATCATCAAAGAAGGAAATGAATAGCATGACAATAGATTATTAGAAAACCTAGGGTTTACCCAATTTTGTACAGCTACAGTACAAACGCTGATGTAAAAACACGAGAAATGTGTGGTCATCATTATAAAAAATTATTTGGGAAACTTTATAACATCATAATAAGGCATCTGGGTTAAGCATGTACTTTCTGTTACTTTATTAATTTTGTTCATTTTATAGAAAAACCTGAGAAGTCTCTCTCTCAATGTATACATACACACACACATGGTCTCTAAGTCCTCGATAACACAAATACATCTTTGAAAAAGATGGGTACTAATCAGCTATTTTTAAAGTTATTTTTCCATGCTTCCACTCAGGTAGCATTCTAATTCATATCAGAACCTGTCTTCGACATAAATGACCTTACAGAAGCTGGTTGGATAATAAGGCAATCAGGTAATAAAAAAATTTTAAAAACCTAAAAGGAGAATTCAAATGAACATGAACATAATGTACATGCATTATAGTGCCTTAAACTCCCATTTATATTCTTATTCAGAAACAAAGTGGCCTCAATTCTCTCTAGCTTAATTGCTTTCATCTTGAAGAAAATCATTGATAGGGTGATTTAAATCATGTAGCTCTTGCTTGGACATTTCAGGTATTAAAAAAAAAGTAGGAAAAGACTTCCAGACTGGGCAAAATAACATGCCTATTTTCCGTCTCCTTCACAAATAACACATTCTATGTCATAGATTCACAGTAATTTCACTAAAAGATGACCGTTTTGATCAGAAGCTTAATTAAGGAGTGAAAGACAGGGATCTGAGGACTGGCTACGTTAATTACCCAGAGACAGCTTAAAACAAGAGCGAGAGGACATGTGTTGCATCAGCTGTGAATTGCTCCAGGCAAACTAACTCGTGGAGTTTTATGAGCGTTGTTGCTGTTGGTGTGTTCAGCCTGGTTTGCTGAGGCAGTTCTAATGCTCAGTAACCAAAAGCACCAGGGACACCCCATAAATAAAGCAGTTTGGGTAGTGAAGATGCTGCATTCAGAAAACAGCTGAGTTCTTCAGGTGGCGTCAGGAGAACCTGAGCCAAGACAGGAGTGATGCTGCATTGAAGGTCCTCTGGACTAACCACTTGAAAGGCAACTTTTGATAAGTGAAAAAAACCTTTTCCGATTTATAATCTACTTTATTTTTTTGCAATTTATTTATGAACTATAGCTATTCTGTGATTTCACAGACTTGTAGAATCATAGAATGGTTAGAGTTGGAAAGGACCTCAGAGGTCGTCGAATTCCAATCCCCCTGCCATGGGCAGGGACATCTCCCACCAGGGCAGGTCGCCCAAAGGCCCATCCAGCCTGGCCTTGAACACCTCCAGGGATGGGGCAGCCACAGCTTCTCTGGGCAACCTGTTCCAGTGCCTCACCACCCTCACAGGAAAGAATTTCTTACCAGTATCTAATCTAAATCTCCCCTCTTCCCATTTAAAGCTGTCACCCCTTGTCCTATCTCTATGCTTCCTGACAAAGAGTCCCTCTCCTGCTCTCCTGGAGCTCCCTTCAGATACTGGAAGGCTGCTCTAAGGTCTCCCCGGAGCCTTCTCTTCTCCAGGCTGAACAGCCCCAGCTCCCTCAGCCTGTCCTCATAGGAGAGGTGCTCCATCCCTCTGATCACCTTTGTGGCCCTCCACTGGACCCGTTCCAACATCAATGTTTTTGTATTCCCGCTGATATTTTTCCATAATTCTTGGCACTACCCAAATATTTTTCCTAGTAGTACCAACATAGCTCTGAAATCTACTTCTGGGCTTCATGAGAAAAATTACTTAAGTTCATTTTGCAAGAGCCATTTCCTCAGTATTACACCAGTTAGCTTTTTATTCTCCAGCCAGCAGTAGTGATTATTAGATAATATCATCGCTCAGAATGGCACTAAGCGATTCTAATAACGCTGCCAGTGTTCGCTTTGCCAACTCTTGGCCACACTTCTATGATCACTGGAACAATACTGGAACAATACAATCACTCCCAGATTATCACTGCTATCTGTACCTGGTTTTTTCTTTGAATGCAACTTGTTTTGGGGACCGCTCGCAATACATCTTCAAACATAGTCAAAGGACTGGATATTTATTTTCAGCATCAATTAATAATTTCAGCAATATTTATTTAATTAGAAAACTGCACAATAGCAAATGCACTCTCATAACTGCTTGAAAAAATGCATATGCCAAACCTGTTCAAGCTTTTTCTATTTTTATTCTCTTGATTGCAGTAGTCCCTTTGATCCCACTCTATAACCTGATGTTAATGAATTCCCTTTTAACGCAGTTCTGTAATGGGCTTGATATTTTCATTCCTGCATTTTTGTCAGTGACTGGGAATACTTCTCAGCTGTATCAACTGAATGTTTCATAAAAGCTTTTATTTTTCTATAGCCACAAATCCAATTTAATTTTTTTTTGTAAGTTTTGTTGAAGAAAAAAACATTACTTCTTCTATTTTTCCTTTGCAAACGCATGCAAATTCTTATCCTGTTACTATGGGGAAAAGATGAAGTCACCCCCGGTTCCTTTGTCTTATTAAGAGCAGAAGCATCATCGAGGTTCCCCGGTAAGCGGATCTGTTGGGCTGCACCAGAACCAGAGTTTCAAAGGAGATGAGGTGCAGGGGGAAATGTAAAGGTGAAAGTTTTACTCCTCAGTTTTGTTCACAGCAATTTAACTTAAAAGATGGAATAGCATGGAACTGGAAGCGGTTTCCAGAAAACCTGTTACCAAACAAAAAATATCATTTTCTTCCCC
>VZRU01001304.1:7297-20269 GCA_013398155.1 Pedionomus torquatus | reverse complement strand
CCCCCGAATGTTTAGCAAGCATTTGAGCAAAACAGATGACAACAAAGCAAAACAGAATTTCAAACATTTTTTTGTTTTGGTTTGATTAAGTATCTTTTCTCCTCTCACTTCTTTTGGCTCCACTATTATACCGTTTCCAACTGTTCACAGCCTGAAAGAGGTTGTGAAGGGGAAGGATGAGCAACAAAAATCTGAATTCTTAATGAAAACTTTCATATTATGATTAGTTATTACAAAGTTTTTTAGAGTTTTTTTTGTGTTTTTTTATAAAGAAGATTCTTTTTCAGGTCACCTTTAAAACTTTCTAGAAGTTACTGTGTCTTATATGTATCTTACAGCTCTTTGAAACTGCTTTGTGACAAGAAAAGGAACTGAGCTCTTTTAATAATGGCATGTTATTAAAATACTAATGATTTTGCTGTTTAAAAGTGAGCTTTAACGATTATAACACTCCTCTTTGATCAGTAGAAAATGGTGACTAATCTGAGAGGAAAAAGAAAAAGTTTTAAGACTCAGAGATGTCTCCCAAGCCTTGTGGCTGCTATAAAAGCTCAGAGAGAAGAGAGTAAAAAGAAAATAAAAAAGGCAGCAGACAGTAAGCGTAGATGCTTTATTCTTATTCTGAAAGACTCCCCTCTCCAAATAACAATGAAGCAAATAAAGAAAAATATATACTGATACAACCTTCCCTGCTTTTTCCATTCCTGTTCTCTTCCTCCCCTGTAAGAAATGCAAACTTGATAACAGCAAAGATGATGGAGGGATTGGAGCATCTCCCTAATGAGGAAAGTCTGAGAGAGCTGGGACTCTTTAGCCTGGAGAAGAGAAGGCTGAGGAGACCTTAATAGTGTTCTCAAGTATCTAAAGGATAGGTTGAAGGAGGATAAAGCTGGCCTCTTTTCAGTGGTTTCCAGTGACAGGACAAGGGCAACGGGCACAAGCTGGAACATATGAAGTTCTAATCAAATATGAGGGCAAAATTCTTTCAGATAAGGGTGCCAGAGCCCTGGAACAGGCTGCCCAGGGAGGGTGTGGAGTCCCCTTCTCTGGAGACCTTCAAGCCCTGCCTGGCTGCAGTCCTGAGGGATGTGCTCTGGGCAATCCTGCTTTAGCAGGGGAGTTGGGCTGGATGGTCTCTAGAGGTCCCTTCCAACTCTGACAATTCCCCAATTCTGTGATTCCTTGTTTGAAAAATCACTCAAAATCCAATTGCCATTTATCGTGCTGTGAGGGTCTTGTGCCAGGTCAGGCTGAAGGCTTTTTCTTCCTCTCTGCCTACCCAAGCAACCCCTCAGGCTTTACCCTGTCCCAAGCTACTGTCAAACCACAGCCCACGCCGTATCTCAATATCTTAAAGATATTATCAATATCTTAAAGATATATATCTCAATATCTTAAAGATATTGATATATATCCATATATCTTAAAGATACTCCGTATCTCAATATCTTAAAGATATTTTTACTTCTCTCACTAAGGTCTGAACTCCTGAGGTCCATAGGCCAGTGATGCAGCCACACGCTGCAGTGCTGGCACTGCCACCCAGCAGTGTGGGCCCTCCCTGGTCCTGGAGCGGTGCCCGCCCTCTGTCACCCTCGGAATGCAGAGGGGGATCTGCAGGAAAGCTGAAATGCCTCCCGGTGACACCCAGGACCCTGCTTTACATTGCAAGTGTGTTTTGTTACCCATCCGTTTACCTTACGTCGTGCTTAACTCAAGGCAAATAAAAGGTAAATGCAAACTCTCTTCATCGTGTCTGAAATAATTGCTTTTTGAAAGACATATGAACAGAAAAGAAGGAAAATTAAATACTTTCAGTAAAGTTGATTCAGAAGGGTGTCTCTCTCCACCTCATCGTCAGCTGACCTGCTCTTTTCTACCTGTGCAGGTTTTGTAATACAGGATTTCACAGCTGGCCTCAGGCTCTGTCTAGTCAGATGCTCCATCAAAGACTTTACCCATGCAAAAGTTTCTCCCAGCTTTTTTCTAACATCCCACCAAGAAGAATAGCTCTTACTAGCTTACAAGTCATCCCGTGCTGCCAAACAGGTTGAAGTGTCAGCCCCAAACAACTTCACAGGGGGGAAAAAAGAAAAGAATATACAGTTTCGTTGACTTGTTAAGGCTGGTTTTCCATCCTCTGGAATAGCTTTCCCATAGCTCAGGAACTATATCCTTTTGATTCACTGATGTGTTAAACCTTTCCCATCCCCTTGGCTTTTTAGCGTGGGCTGTTCAGTGGACCTGACTTTACATTTCGATCTGTCCAATAAAGGCAAACATCCCAGGAGGGTAATCATGCCTGGCTTGAGTACGGAGATGCACAGCCGCAGCTGATTGCTCTCAGAGATAAGGGGGTCACGCCACCAACTTCTTCCACCTTTTTTCTTACACCTACCAGAACTATTTTCAAAAGTGGAATAAATTTACAGGTAAAAAGAAAACCTTTAAAAGTCAGAAACAAGTGTTTCTTATAATTTTTCTAGATGTTCTCTCAAGTATGAGATTTTAAAGATGCTGCTCAACTCTGCCCTTATACATGAGGCTGCATTTCAAATGTCGTCTTACCCCTTGCTTTGTCCCATTTTCTGAAATTTTAGACTCAGGCAATTTTCCCTACTGTGTTTCAAAAATGTCATGATGTATTGTAAATTATTATGATTTTTATTTTCATACACCAGCTTTAGTTTTAGCCACAGAAAAATCTTTGCTTAGAATGCCTAGAATCAAAGAGGAAGCAAATGGAATAATATATTTTTTATTTTTCCCTTAGAAGAAATTCCTGGGAGGAGGAAGGTGAAAGCTTAAGCAATTAATTCTTCCCTTGTTTCCTTATTTACCTTTGTGGATTTGAAAGATATCAATGTGGTGCTTGGGGATGTGGTTTAGCGGTTTTTGGCAGTGGTAGGTTTACAGTTGGATTTGATGATCTTAAAGGTCTCTTCCAACCTAGACCATTCTATGCTTCTATGAACTGATCACTATTACAGACTTAAAAGGCAATAGAATTTTTATATATATATAACTTCTTTTTTTTTGCTCTTGTACATGGGTTGGGTTTTTTTCCCTGACTTAATAACATTATCAAGCAATGGTATGCAACACCACAACACTCTAATAGACGTTGTTCTTTTAACATCATAGTATCACAATCTCTTTCTGTATACATTTACAAATGTTGTGTGAAAGAAATAAGCAGAGCTTGTCTGTGGTTGGGTGGGTTTTTTTGGTGTTTTTTTTTTTTTTTTTTTTATTTCTACAACAGAAGGAAAAGCCGATTAAAAGATTTATTCAAATATTTACATGACACACACTGTTGCAGTATTAAAGTGTGAGCTTGCTCCTTTTACAAGCCTCTTTAGCAGCAAGTCTTTTCTCCCCATTGTTGCTAATGCAACTTCTAAATCGTAGTTACAAGCTCCCATTTCAATGACTTCAGCTTCTAATTGGGCACCCTCTCCCGTCCTCTCCCTCCTCCTCTTCTCCCCCCTCTGGTACTCCTTGCCTTTCTAGTGATTGATGTTGGACCCATCTCCTCCCTCCCGGCGCATCCTCCCACGCGCCGGCTTTGCTCTGCACATCCTCTTTGTAATCTCACCCTCCGCACCCTTTCCCCACACGGCTCCTTATGTTTGGAACAGTTTTCTAAGTGGGTGCTAGATCAATACCCTCTGCATTTCAAACGCTCTCCTTAAAATTCATCTTTTTCCATAAGCCTATGAAATATAGTAGAAAATTATGATCGGCATCCCAAATAGCATCACAGCCATCGTTAGCAGTTGCATGTTTCTGGAAGCAGGAGTAGCCCCGAGCCAACAGCCTTATCTGCTATTCCTGGCTTTCCCCTTGGAAAATGGGTTTGAGGAGAACTTAAATAACTCTGACACAGGTATTACTCCATGTATGGTGGATGTGTAAGCAGTAAGGTCAGGACTGAACATTCCAAGTGCTCCTCTTGGGTGGGAACTGCAGTTTTTCCCTCATCCAATGCTTTTTTTTTTTTTTTTTTCCTTTTGTAAAATGTTGTTACACACTCTCTGTTGCTGTCATGGTGCAGAGGAAGGCAACGATTTACTTTGAACGCTGGAGGTAATTAAGTATACATATTTACAGTATAACTATGTAGATGTACACAGTTAGCAGTGCATTCCACAATATTAACTCCTAATGTTTCTGAATCCATCCAAGTATGGGGTAACTTAAACAACATGCATTTTATGCTCCCAATTAAATATAAGAAAATACTGAGACATAAAAAAAAATATTAAAAAATGCCTTGTCTGCAGACACTGAGCTAGTCAGTGGCAGAGCTAAACCCAAACCTGATCTATCCTCTTGTGAGTTTTAAATGTAATACCTTCCCTATCATATATGTACAGTAATTCAAGTCTCAGGAACATGCACTCTGGTTGCCAAACTAGCTGGAATCCCTTAAAAACTCATTCCTCATGAGTACAGCAGACTTACACTGAAGGAAGCCATTAGCCAGAGACAAAAACATTCTAACTGAGCTCATATTTGTTTCACGTGACAGTCATCAGCACTGTCATCAATTTTACACCAATTTCAAGGATCAATAAAAGAAATAGCTTGTTTATTGGCCACTGAAGAAAGGAAGTCCCATATTAAAACCTGTCATAACTATGAACTGCAGACATATAGAGCCAACATCTTCACAGGCATTCGACAGATAATATATTATTGCAGACAACTTTATTCTCCCACTCTGTCTCTGATTGCCACTTTATTTCCTGCTAGCTTTTTCTCCAATGCGTATTTCACTGCCCAGTACAGACTCTGCCCAGTCTGGACTCTCCAACCACAGTGGAGAAGCCCTTCCCTCTGGTAAGGGCTCAAACACGGGTCCAGTACTTACACTGTGCTACTCATTATTGAAAATTAGTTGACGTAACAGATGATTACGAGTACTGCAAACCTTCTACCTTGGAAAAATATTAGTTCATTGCTTGGGAGGGGAACTTTCCAGTGGGCATCCATTAGGCATAGAGGATGCCCACACTCTGGATGTCCCATTTAAGGAGGGGTTCACGGCCAGGCTGGATGGGCCTTTGAGCAATCCACTCTAGTGAGAGGTGTCCCTGCCCATGACAGGGGGAGTGGACTTCATCATCTTTAAGGTCCCTTCCAACACAAACCATTCTATGATTCTATGATAGTCTGGAATAACCAAAACATGAAACAGTTCAGATTGATAAAAGTACCCTAAACCAAAGTAACATGCTTAGATTAGAAGCATAACAAACATTCTTGTTCAAGGGGTTTTTGAACAGCAGAATGTTTCCCCTCTCAATTTAAAGTTATTTAGAATAATAACAAAAGTTCTTTCATTCATTGAAAGAGCTGGAGAGGGACTCTTTGTCAGGAAGTGCAGTGACAGGACAAGAGGTAATGGTTTTAAATTGGAAGAGAGGAGATGTAGATTAGGTATTAGGAATAAATTCTTTCCTGTGAGGGTGGTGAGGCACTGGAACAGGTTGCCCAGAGAAGCTGTGGCTGCCCATCTCTGGAGGGGTTCAAGGCCAGGCTGGATGGGGCTTGGAGCAACCTGATATGGTGGGAGGTGTCCTTGCCCATGGCAAGGGTGTTCATACTCGATGATCTTAGTCCCTTTGAGTTGGTCCCTTCCAACTCTAACCATTCTGTGATTCTATTATTATATGATAAAAAAGAAACTCAGTAGCTCAAGTTCCATTTTAAAGTCACAGAAGAATATCTAAAACCCTCATCACTAAACATCTAACAAAAGGCACAGAGATGTAAAATTGTTCGTACTCAAAATATATTCTTGAGTGCAGCACAGAGACCTATTCAGAATTTAGAAGTTTTCCACCAGTGCTTCATTTGTTCTACTGATAAATGCAGGGTTTCTGGTTCACAAAACAACTGAATGCGAAACATCACGAACGGGAACATGTAAGAATTGAAGGGCCTGACCCTGTGCTACTGCAGGACGTTTATCATAGGTCTAAAGGTTTTCAGTCAAGCTCTGAATTCCTTAGCAATGGAAATGGTCTCCTCTGTGTGAGTGGACCTTCAGCTTGTAGGAGGAAATTGGGGTCAATGAAGATGCTATGACAGCAATGCATGTTACAGGAACAAATAACTTACAATGTGATTACATTTAATAACCGAGTATGTAATTCTTGCAGGAGATAAAACCTCCCAGAAGAGCTTGGGTTTCATATTTAAATTTCAAACCCCCAGAAAACCATGAGTTATAATCATATGCTTACGGTATATAAACATAGCTGCCTTAAGAAGCTATTGCACACACACTTTTCTACAATTCACTCATTCAGTGCTCAATGTGCAACATTTTTTTTATGTGGTTGGAGTTTTTGATTCTTTAAATAACATAAGCCCCAAGAAAATTACATAGACAGTAATACCATGCTAATACCTTGTTCTAGAAATATGTCTCAACTAGTATTAGCTTGAAAGAAAGAGTTAAAAAAGGAAAAAAAAAAAAAAAAAGATACCCTCAAAAAGGAATAAAACATTGTTAAGTACCCAGAATGTTTTTTGATTATTTATTGTATTCTGTACCAAAACCCAGTCACAAACAAGCAACACTAATATATAAGATGGGGCTTATCAGAATGTATGTTAGATATCCTTTAAAAGAATAAGGTATGCCAGACAATTAATAAAATTGCCAACAAGTCAAGGAAAAAAAAAAAACAACTGAGGAAATGCAAAACATGCTTTCTGACGAAAATTTCCAGCAAGCGTTTCCATCCTGAAACAATTTGGCATTGTTCTGAAGAACCACACTCTGAAATACCATAAACGCTTCTGGTCTCTCCTGCAGGCCAGCTCTTCCATCTACACTAAAATAGACACCCGTACACTCATATATGGCACTGAAAAAGGCAACTCTCTGAGTAAGATTGTTTGCAGCAGATAACAAACCAAGGAAAAACAGTCTCTCTCTTTCCATTCCGCCCCTCTGCACAGAATCAAAGGGTTGGCCACAATTCTTACATCCCTGAGAGATAAGATTGGCTAATGACAAGCTTCAGAATCCTCTAATAAATCCATCAGAGAACACACAAACAAATGTATGAAGAAACGGCTGCCGTTGGCAAGTTTGATAGTTTAAAGTTATTTCAGATCAGAACTTGCAGGAAAATCAATTTATACATGAGATTTTATTTTTCTTTTAAAACAACTCTGCAGTCAGATCAGCCCAGGCTTACCATCTGCTGCAGATAGAAATACAGCTATATTCAAGAATTACATTATAAAACTTCTTTGTAAACTTTACATGCAAGCTGTTCTTGTCAGAATTAAAGTCATTGTGATAACGCATCTTAATATTCAATCAGACTTTAAATAGAGTGACAAAAGTCCACATATGGATGACAAGCTGTTCTACAGTAAATATTTTGTATGTATTGAGAAGGGGCTTATGGCAGCTTAGGACGTATTCCACCAGGCATTTCAGTCTAAACTGCTTACAGAGTAATATAACCAAGATAATATCCCTGTTCTAAAATCCGCGTCAAAATTTAGGTTTTGAATTAACTTGATTTTGTTCCTATTCCTTATTAGTTACGCTTTTACGTCATGGTTCACTTGAAAACTTTTCCCAGTTGGTGACTGTTACAGAATGTCAGACTTTTGGTACCCTGTATTTCAAACAGGGCTTTGCTCCCAAGTGACATCTATAGAAGAGAAAAAGCAAACACAATGGAATTCTACCATTATAGCTGTCCCTCTAAAGCAGACTAAAAAACCTTTCACTTTTTATGCAATTGCACTCATTAAAACCACTTCCAATATTCCTGCAACTGAGGGGATGCAGCATAAAAACATCCTTAAAAGTTCCTTTTCCACTTACTCTAGTTAGAAACACAACTTACAGAAACGCAGAGGCAAAAGAAAATCTTATGACAAGTAGGCACAACGTTGTCTCTTCACTTCCAACTCCATTTTTGAAAAGAAGGCACGTTGCAATTAACATAGTTAACCACTTGCTACCAGTTCATTACACATTACTGCTTAGTTATAGCAACTATGCAAAGAACTCGATACAGCAATGAAAAAATAGGTTTTAAAACCCCCGAGTGAAACAGCCGTACTCTGCGCAGTCACAGACAAGCACACATCATATAAAATAAATCTTAATGCAGGGAAATAACCTTACCCTGATGTTGGATCAACCGCTATGGCCTTAGGGTTGGTAAGGTCCAGCTCGATGAGGGTGATGCAGACCGACCCGTTCTGGTTGCAAACAAAGATCCTGTCACTGACGTGATCCACAAAGTAAAAATTCCCGGTGATCCAGTCGATTGCTATTTGTTGTATGTCTGCCAAAGAGAGAAAGGAAAAAGGAGCTCAGAAGTGTAATTGTAATACAAATAACTGAACCGCTAGCTGCTTCACTGCACAGATGCTGTATTCAGTTAAAGAGGCTCAAGCTGGTTTCACACATATTATATGGTCTATAACAAGGAATCCACTTCTCAACACACAAATAGTGGTTGGAGAGGGTTTTTTCTTGTTAAGTCTAAAAGTCTGATTGCAAATTCAAGGGTATCAAAGATACGCACTTGTTCGCAGTTCTCTTAAATATTTTAAAGTTCATCATTGTGACATTTTTTCTGGCATATTCAGGAGCATCATCACAGCAGGACGGTGCATCTGGGAACCAGGGGTGCAAAACGCTGGTGGTTGCAGGTTGCCGTAAGAAGACAGCCCCTGAAGCCACTCGGGTTCTGAGGTGAGTGTTCTAGGAGATCTGTTACACCATGGGGGTGCTGTGCTGATAAAGCTTAGAAGATTTTATTTGTTATGTTAAAAGAGGACTAAAGCCAGGTAATAAATACTTCCCAGAAATTCAAAAAAACCCCGTGTGTAGATAGGCACGTCTAAAGACGCTGTGTGTAATACCAGGCGTGTGTGTGCATGCATTCATTTTCATTCGAATTACTTCTTTTTTGGTAGTTCTGAGAAACCTGGATGCTGCCAGATTTCTGATTCAACTGCCACAGTAAGCAGCATTAATGTAGCTGCCTGCATGATACTTTTATAGAGGCGTTTCTCAACGATGACACTGGGACTTTTCCTTCTTGGGACGCTAAAGCAGCTTCACAGCTCCCCAACAAAAGTGTTTTAAAGCAGCCAGTTCTTTTATTGTGTGGGATCCTGAACCACTCTAAATCCTTTAATTTTCTTATAAGTCAACCCACCTGTCCATATATAACCTTGCTGTAAGAGAAGCGTAAAGAACATAACTATCAATTTAATTTAACAAAGATTTCTTTACTTCCTATTCTTGTTGACAGTACTGTATTGATGCCACCCTCTCAGAGAATTAGTGACTCTTAAATTAAGGGTAACTCCAGTACTACATTTCCTGTTAAATGTTTTCCATAGTAAATATTCATGATTTCTTTTTATTTAAATATATATTCATTATATTACAGTGGTTCCAAAATACTGCTAAAATGAGTTGCACTTCTTTCATGATGAGAGAAGCCAGATGTGATAAAATATTATTTCACATCAGAGAGGTATTTTTGGTTTCTCTTAGTTTTCTGCATTTCTATCACCCTTCAGAAGTTGAATTTTTAGGGTGGTGTTTTGTTTTTTTTTTTCTGCATGACACCAAAATCCTGTTGCTACCATTACACAGATGCCCCACTGGTGAATATAACTGCACTCATTAAGTTTTTGACAATAACTGAGGGCTTATGAGACATGCATTTGCTAAATACTTAGACCGGGAGACTCACGTGTTGTCCTTCAAAGTGGAGGTAACGTAAACAAGATGTAGACAATAAAATCTCAGGAGCTCCATTCCCTCTCAGCCACCCCATTACACAGTTCACTGCTGTCTCTTCTCGCTCAGATCTCTCCCCTTCCGCTATTCATTTTTCTTTTAATTCAAGTCAAATTTTTATGCTTCTTCCCTCCTGATAGATCCTTTTACAAAGATGATGCTGAGCCAGAATAAAGAAATGCTCCATTTAGTCCAGTATCCCACCTCCCGAGGTGGCCAATGTCAGGTGCACCACGAGGCACAGGTGAGAGCTAACAGATTTTAGACAACAGGGAGGAAAAGTGTTTGGTTTTTTTCCCTTGTCCAAACAAATATAGGACATGCTTTAAAAATATCAGACATTGGAAGCATTTACAATGTGTCTGCTTTGCACTGACAGAAGTTGGACTCATGGAATTAAAGGTTTATGGCTCACTGCTTCCATGAGACTTTTGAAAACGGAACTTAGGCTTCCATGGAAGAGAACCATTTCAGAAAATATTTATCAATAATCAAAGTTACAAAAGGGATTCAATTTTAAGTATTTGTAGAAATGAAACTAGTAATTAAATTCCTGAAGTGAACGCTCTGGGAGATTTCTCTACATTAGGAAGTGGGGGAAAAGGAACAAGCTGAAGTAGCACCTGCTGGAGAAGGGTACTCTTCTCTTCTTCTCTTCTCATTTAACCTGTGGGAAAAGTACCTTTTTTTTTTTTACAGAAATGTGACATATACCTAATGGGTGACACAGACTATTAGTATCTGTTAACATAACAATATTCAAATTGAAAAAATCTTAGCTACATTTTTTTTTCTTAGTTATTCATTAATAAGTCAGGAGAAACGGCACTGAACAGGTATTTTGTATGGAAAACAAGGATAATTAACTAAAGGTCATATTGGGCATATCTATTTGCAACAGATAGTTAAAATTGAGGTTGCTGAGGAATCACAGAATGATATGGGGTTGGAAGGGACCTCTGGAGATCATCTAGGCCAATCCCCCTGCCAAAGCAAGTCCTCCTGGAGCAGGCTGCACAGTAACACGTCCAGGAGGGTTTTGAACGTCTCCAGAAACAGAGACCTGCTGGTCACACTCTTCTTGATGGACCCAAGGATGCCATTGGCCTTCTTGGCCATAAGGGCACATTGCTGGCTCATGGTCATCCTGTTGTCCACCAGGACTCCCAAGTCTTTTTTTTTCCTCAGAGAAAAAGTCCAACATCCGGAAGCAATTTCACATCAGAACCTTTGTGGCAAAGCCTTCAAAAAGGCTACTCTACTGAGTACCACATGGGTAGTTCTTAACGCTTATTTCCCCGATTTCCCTGCCCCTGTTCTTTGGGAAGGGCATGGAGGTACCAGCAGCACAGGCTGTTTGGAAGAGGCAGGCTTGTTACACCTACATTCCTTGGAAAGCTGTGCCTTACAAAGCCTGCTATGCTTAAAGACTTCATGACAGTTTCCAGGGAAAGAAGCACAGTAATTCAGTTTTCTTCAGAAGCCCATTGCAGGAAACAGACGAGATCTCCCACTATGCAAAGAACTCCTCTCTTAAAAATAGACCTTCTGGGGTGGTACATCACTGTAATCTAGTAATTAACCTGAGCATTCAATGCACAGCAAAATTAACATTTAACAGCTACAAACATGCTGCACATTGTAGATGCCACTGATCTCATTTGGGGTTTGTCTCCTTCGTATCGAGTGCTCCGCACAGAATTGTTCACATCTGATTTCTCATAAGAGAAGTTTATAAAGAATTGTCCAAATCCACTCCCCCATAAAACCATATTCTACACGCAAAATTGCCTTAGCTGGCAGATAGCAGCTTTTATGAATCAAAATTTTAATCTCTGCTCTCAACAGCAGTTATGCATTAAGCTGCTTCGAATGGCTCTTCACTCATCACACAAGTTGTCTCTCTACACGATAGAGATAAGGTTTTGGTTGCACTGGGGACTTTTAAAATATATATTTTTGTACTCAAGAAGTTGCTGAATTCATTTCATGCCTATTTCTGGATTAATATATTAAATCTCAATATGTACAGATGTCTAGTCCACTCACATCTTTAAAGTAATTAATCTTTTTTTCTTTCATTCACAGTTTCTGAAGCCTCTAAGAAGAAATGCTTCTCTCCAAAAACACACATATTTATTCTGAGCAATGTTGTATATAGTTTTGAGGGTTTTTTCCTATTTTAATAAGTTTCCTTGGATCATTTCTGCCAAATGTGATCATCCTTCCTTTATTACTTTCTGAAAACCAAGATTTCCTCTTAAGGACTTCATAAAGAATAGTTAAGACATCATATAGTCTAAATTCTACTGTAGTTAATGACATTACACAGACCATGGGCACTAGCAAAAGCATGGCTAGAAGTATACTTTTTCTATTTTGTTAAAAACACAGATTTTATTATACCTTTAGAGAAAATAGCAATTTTATGCGATGGTGGCTAAATCTTCAAAGAGTACTGGAAATAAACGTCTTGTGGCCAAAATATAGTTTATGAAAATCCGAGCCATACTGAATGACTGTCTTCTTTCATTTTCAAACATTTATCTTATAGTGTATGAATTACTGCATTTATTTCCATTTCAAACCAAGACTTGCATGAGACTTCATTTAACAGGAGAGAGGGAAAACCAGCATCGTATTCTTGTATTTATACTACAGTTCTAATTGAGGATTCAGCACAGGCACCACCTACCAAAATCAAGATTATGTTAACAGACTTCATTTTTTCCAGATCTTGAAAAAAGACTAGAAACAGAAAAACTACTAAGCTTTCTCCATTTATACACTTCAGTAAAAGCATCCCTTGTTTTTAATGTGAGAAATGATCTAAGAAAACTACTTGCTGGAACACAGAGCAGTTAGAGTCCTTTTTTAGAAACTTCTGAGCAAATGATTTTGAGTGAAATAGAATTAAAATTAAAAATTTGCACTGCATTGTCCACATGTTTCTGGTTAATAACAAAAGAGACAGACAACCTCTCTCTACTTTAAATGAAAGAACTTAGCTTCTACTGCCTTACTTAAAACTTTCCTTGCTCTGAACACAACTGCAGTGAGGAGGGCCTAAATTTGGAAATTACTCAAGATTCAAGGTGCCACAATTTCATTGATAGTTACTATGGGAAAGTGAAATCATGATTCGTTCTTTCTCTTTGGGCATG
>VZRU01001303.1:56624-69863 GCA_013398155.1 Pedionomus torquatus | reverse complement strand
GTAGAATAACTGTGATGAGTAATAGCAGGGTAAGTTACTTCTAGATGGGATGGGTGGCAGATTTCTTCACCAAATAGCCAAAAAAACCAACGGGCTGTATGTTATTTTTCTTGGTCTTGTAATTGCTGAAACCATTTTAGAAGATATGATCATTAAAAATAAAATCCCAAAGACTAAGCTGAATTTTTATTAAATGGGAAAGTAGGTCTGCAAGTTCTTCACTGAAGACAGAGCATTATTAGAAATGAAGGAAACTAATTAAGTCACCAGTTGCTGAAAAGATGTATGCAGTGACTAATTGCAAATATTTCTGCTGTTCACTTGGACTTAACTACTTCTTAATGGAGAAGGACATAAAAAAGTGCTAGGACTAATGTAAAAAAGATTGGAGAACTGGGTGAAATCATGTTCATCAATATTCAAGAATTTGAGTTGAGATTTAAACAGACACAGAGCAGCACTGTTCAAGTGGTAAAAGCAATAGTTAGTTTGTCTTGGGGGGGGTGGGGGGGTGGAAAGGAAAACAACTTGATTTGTGTATCCTTTAAGAGACAAACATGAGAAGTAGGTTAAATCCAGAAATGGTGGAGGAAAGATCTGTGTATATACATACATAAATAAGGCATTGGTTTAAGAACAAGTGGGTTAAACACTATATTAAAATGACTGACTGTACACATATTCAGCATGGAAATGGGAAGGTTTCTGCCTTTCAAGGAGGGAGGTTATGGAACCCTATTTTGGTCAAAGCAGGGGCACAAAACCTAACGAGAGAGTAGACAGAGTTAAACCAGTTGACACATTATGGTTGCAGCAAGAGAGAATGGCTCTGAGGCTCAGGAGGGTCCTTCCTGCCTACTGTCTGCTCCAGCTGCTGTAACACCACTGTCAGAAGTGTAGTGCTGCTTATTAAAAACCACTGAAAAGCAGGGCAAACTGGGCATGTTCCCTGTTTTCATCTTACTACAACAAACAATAAAGGAAATAATAACAAAGGAAACTGTAGACAACATAACTTCAAAGGTGCAATATTCAGCTGGCACTGATGTTCCAATATTGGGACTCCGTGATTTTGCGTTTGATGACGTGCACTGTGCTGGCTATTGGGCTAGAACTGCTGATAATTACATAACATTGATTTTTTTTATATATATATTTTTTTTTTGCTGTCTTTCACTGTACCTGGGTCAATTTCCTTCTTTGCTGATGCACAGTGCTTGCCAAAGTGCATGGGCTAAAGCGAAAGAGCCTGGCTTTGATAAAATACCCCTTCCATTGCTAGCAACACCTTCAATGCTGAGGAAATAAGTAGAAGTCATCCTGTGATACTGTCCATAGCGCTGGTGACTGCCACTAACATGAAAGAATTTGGCTGCAAGGACCCTTGTTGCCAGAGCCATTTACCCTTAGAGTGTATCTACATGCAGTCACCTGCCAAAGACCACCCTGCAGACGTAACCCTACTGGCCTTCTGTTTGCTAGGTGGCACACTGATAAAAGCACCTCCGTAGCAGCTGAGAATTCAGAAACAACTTCGAGGTCTTGCGGGGAAGGTGGGTCAAGGAGATGACCACTGCTGAGCTCTGCCGCAGCTTCTCCTGCTGTTCTGAGGGAAGCTTAGGTTTAAGATATATCGTCCCAAACACAGCACAAGGAAACATGCTGAAATCACGTCTGGTAAACAAGAGGAGCAGTAAGCTGAAAAATAATGAACCAAAACAGCTGTGACAGAAACTAGACCTAGTTAGTGAGCAAAACACTGAGGGGATAGTCTAATGTCATCCTCTTTCTCTTTTGAGGGACTTAAAAATAGCTCAAATGAGGGAAAATCAGGAACTGTAGCAATGATTTATACTCATGACTGCTAGCCAATAGCCTCCTGGGGGCCTCCTCTTCAGATATTTACTACCTATAGCATGGAGGGGAAACCCATTATGTAGCCACAGTCATCAGGTTCACCCAGACACAAGACTTTATTTCTTCTTTCCATGGTAGATGATTTTCTTTCTGCATTGTCTTTCTTTGCCTTTTTGCTTTAAGAATAATCTGGGTTAGAAAACCAAGAGTGTCAGCACATGCTCTGAGTCTCTGACCCAAGGGGCAACTCCCAGCAGGACTGTAAGCAGCCCAATGTTTGGAGGAGATTGCCAGCTCTTTGGAGTGACTGAAAGAGTGCTTGCTATGCCTGACTAACTGCAAGCAAGGGGTACATTTACTTCTTACCCTTCCCTATAAGTTGTGACAGGCACAGCTTCAACTCTGGAGCTGTTATTTTTTACCACTTCCAAACTGCATTCAATGGTTTAAATCTTCTGTAGCTATCAGATTAGCTCATTTTTCTCAATATGACAGCATCAGGGCTATTTGTCGGTAAGGAGAACAAAGGATACTTACTGTACACTTCATGGCCTAGCAGTTGATTCTTGTGTTCCCTCTAAGTCCCTCTCATTTAGTCTGCTTTATATATAGCAGTGCTTTTTTTGCTCCTCTCTGTCAGCACAGAACCACAGAGTTGTAGGTGTTGGAAGACATCTTCAGAGATCATCTAGACCAATCCCACTGCCTAGCAGGTCCATCTAGAGCAGGTTGAACAGGAATGCATCCAGACAAGTTTTGAATATCTCCAGAGAAGGAGACTTCACAACTGCTCTGGGCAGCTTGTCCCAGTGCTCTGTCACCCTCAAATTAAAGGTTTTTCTGCATGTTGGGGTTCCAGTTTGTGCACGTTGCCTCTTGCCCTGTNTAGACCAATCCCACTGCCTAGCAGGTCCATCTAGAGCAGGTTGAACAGGAATGCATCCAGACAAGTTTTGAATATCTCCAGAGAAGGAGACTTCACAACTGCTCTGGGCAGCTTGTCCCAGTGCTCTGTCACCCTCAAATTAAAGGTTTTTCTGCATGTTGGGGTTCCAGTTTGTGCACGTTGCCTCTTGCCCTGTCTCTGGGCACCACTGAAAAGAGTCTGGCCCAATTCCCTTGATACCCATCCTTTATATATGTATAAGCTTTGGTGAGATCCCCTTTCATTTTTCTCCAGGCTAAAGAGACCCACGACTCTCAGCCTTTCCTCACAAGAGAGGTGCTCCGTCATCTTCATAGCCCTTCACTGGACCCTCTCCAGTAGTTCCTAGTTTTTCTTGAACAGGGGAGCCCAGAACTGGACACAGTACTCAATATGTGGCTTCCCCAGGGCAGAGCAGAGGGGGAGGATAACTATTGAAGATAGATGGTGTTACTTAATTTGCACAACACTAAAATTCAAGAGTTATGTTGAAGTTCTTAGTATTTAAAGACTCAGCAGACAAACTCAGAGAGAGGAAAATATTAGCAGAACCTATAAAGTATGCCTTGGGTTAGGCACAGCAAGACCAAGCCTGCAATGATGGAGAAGTCTCCCTCCTATTCATGGAGGGAACTAGGATTCTGGCACTCAAACTTCTTCAAGATTTTTCCTAAATATGACCCAAAATATGGCAAAAAAATGTTTTAGGCAAGTCTACACTGTGTGCTGCAGTTCCAGTGTTCCTCAGAGAAGCCACGAAGCCCTCTGCAACGACTAGCATGCCAAAAACATGTTAACAATAACATCTGGCACCAGTGAGTGACTGATGTCACTTCCATGGTAGTGGAAAGCCAAGAGGTTATTCATCTTGATTATTATTCTTTAAGCTCTGACAGTCTAAAAACAGATTTGTTTTGGTTTGGTTTTTCAAAACTGAAATAGAGGACAGTTCGTGATAGCTAGAACAGCAGGTGGCTGGCGATCGATTCATTTTAAAGGAAGATGACTAATTCTCTCCTGTCACACATGAAAGCTATTTCAATATCAAACAAAGACTCTAATTTTGAGAGACTGCATTATCCTCCAAGCGCTTGAACCCTGAGATCTTCCTTCTCCATCTCAGGCAGTTGTCTTTGCATCTCATGAACAATTTCTGTAACGTGCTTCTTAAGAGATTTTTAAACAAACTGCTCTTTTGTACCAGGAAGAATCATCTGCCTGCAAATGCAGATGTCTAAAATCTCATTAATTTTACATAGGAGAATGTAGCAGTGGTCACAGCGTGAGCTTCAGTTAGAAATAGGCAAGATTAACATGTCAGAGGCAGAGAGGTGGAGAAAGGAGATATTTTCAATATTGTTCATTTTGTGGAAGTGGAGGATTTCAAATAAAGTTTTCTAACATTTGAAGGAAAATTAATAGATAAGTTGGTGTATTTTTTCTTAATGGGGATAGATCGTGGTGTTATTCAGATACCTTAACACGATCAATCCTAATAGCAATCCTGAAGCCTCTTGCATTGACTTTTGAAATATTTTGGCAGTAGAACCCTCCCTGCATATCCTTTTCCCACGTTTTTGTAGGAAAAAAAAAAAAAAAAGATGCCTAAGAGCTTCTTTCACCCAGCTCCTCTAACCACCAGAAGGACACCAAAGAGATTGTAAAAGACCATATTAGTCAGAACAGCCCATAGATTTGCAACAGGAACTGAGCTCGTTGAAACCTTGGAAGTGATACTGCGTGGCTGCCCCATCCTTTAGTCTTGCATGAAGCAAAGGGTGGGAAGATCAGCAGATTTGGCTAAGATTGCTTCAGTGGTTCAGAAGGAACAATCAAGACAAAAGCTCTGGTTCCAACTATATTGTGCTAGAGATGCTTGATCCTTTTACTCATCGTTTAAGTCCATTTAAAAGCTGTGATGACACAGAGTCTGCCTTGGAGACTCTTAAGTGTCTACTCTTGAAAACAGCAAGACAGGGGAAATCAAACTGCAAGTGCCTCTTCAGCACATGCAAGTTTTTTTCAACAAGCTATAAGTGGGAAGATTTGAACAGAAGAATAAATGGCATACTCTCAACACAAATTGTAAGTCAGTCAAAAGGAGAAATAAAACATCTTTCTAATTCCACCTGATTAGACAGGACAGGCATAGCTTCACTTCAGGTGGTTAAATGCTGGCAATATAAGAAATAATTGAAAGTGGGGCCTAAACATGAGACATATCAGACACTTTTATAAACCTGCATAGCAATCAGCTGCTTCTAAAATTATGCATTTGGTGCATGCCCAGTTTGACCACAACCATTCAAAACACACAGAAGGAGCATCACTTTCAATCCACTCTCCAACAGAAAAATTGTAAAGTATTCACATGTTGCATCCATAGTTCATTCTGCATGCTTTTTAATACCTTTTTATCTAATCCCACATAGGCTGGCCCACTGTCCTTGATAAGCAATTTAGAGTGCTGAATGTTAAAATTTAATGAACTCTCACCAGGACCCTGCTTGGCTTGCTTTGGTGCCCAGTGGCACACAAGGAAATCTAAAGAGTAAAACTGCACTTGGAGAAAACTATCTTTTTAAGGAAATCATGTAAACTCAGAGCCACATTATTCGTAGTATCTTTTAGAAAAAGAAGAGCGATAGAACAGTAAATGATTAAAAGAAACCAAACAGTAACCTCCGCTCATGGGATAAACTATTTCTGCAAATTAAAGGTGTGATGCTTGAAATAAGACTGGAGCAATACAAGTCAGGAGTGCCTGCAAGCTCAAGAGAAGATAGGCATTGTTCCAGTGGCTAAAAAGCATTGTCTTTGTGCCATAAAAATCCATGAGTGGAGCACAATCCAAAACCATTTGTGGGATGCAGTGTTTTCAAAAGAGAAGGCAACATCCTTCAACCCCGAAAGCGGTTACTTTTGGAAAAGTTACTACACTGACACTCATATCTGACACTCATATCTTCTGTCTGAAGCTAGTGATTACCTGAATATAGAAAATAAGAGCTAAGAAAAGAGAGGTCAAGTGTTTATCCTCCTGCTTCACTCTCCCTTGGTAAGGTTTGCCTCACTGCAGCAGGATTTCAGTGCTGAGTGGTACATGACTGTGTGCTTGGTGCTTCAGGTTATGAAGTGAGTAAAGTACAGATGAGTAACATAGACTGGAAGCCTACTATTGTTGTGAAAGTATCTCACGTTTCTATGATCTTTCAAATGTGATAACAGCAGCAGGCCTTTGAATAAAGAAGAGCACTAGATGGCATTTAAATAGCAGATCTATTGGATCTGTTGGAACAATTACATAAAAATCATGCAATAAAGAAAGGAGGCAAAGCACTCAGCCATCTCTAACGAATGAAAATGCCAGAAGGGACCTAAGTTTTCATTATAGACTGATGACCTCCTAAATTATATTGCCAGAGCACACGCAAGCCCATTATTGGCAGTCTAATTCCAGTGTACCTCTGTGGAGAGAGAAATCCTTCTCTCAAGCCCATACCCAGAAAGCAGAGGAAAAGAGCAAGGAAAATTACAAGCTTCATAGGGATCTGCTAGACCTTATTGACAGTGCAACAGAACTTGATTAAAGAGGTTACAGGGGGCTTCATATTTCTCCAGTTGTCTCAGCAGAAAGACTCTAATAAGAAACGTAAAGGATAGATTGAGAGTGCGTAAATGAGGACACTCACTGACCCGTTAACTCTGGAAAGCCAGTTATTCTCATAAATGCACTCTTTTAGGTTGTAAGAACAAAGAAGTACAAGCTTGCTTAGCAGGAATGCAAGTGATGGTGAGGCTGGATGGTCACTTTGGGTGCAGAGGAGAGTGATAGGAGGAAATGTTGCTGGAGAACATCTGCAGCACACAAGGGACTGCAAGAGAAAGACCCACTAGCTAGAACTGGCTTTGGGATGATATGAGGTACCAAATCCAAGCTGGTTAGCTCTGCTGTGGGTGAGGGATTAGAACAATAGAACATCACTGAGGTAAAATAAAAAAAAAAAAAAAAAAAAGAGGTTTTCTGCTTTTTAGGAAAAGAGGAACACCATGCTGTACTGTAGCTGTACACATACACTCAAAAATGTCTTGGGGTGTGCCATATTAACAATAAAGTGGTTTTCCTGCTTCAGTTCCTTCTATGGACTTGGAGCAAATCTTTTAGCCTCAATATTCATAGACAGGCGAAATAGGGCAATTAGTCCTGCCTATCTTTCCAGGCTGCAGTGGTACTGATGGGCTTGCTTGTGTCAGCTTCAACAGCAGATCAAGCAGGGTTATCATAAAGCTTCACTGGCTTGGGAAAACATCTATACCATACTGTCCCTTAGTAGAACAGGGAAGAATATTCTTCAGCTCCTCAAACAGATAAACTGTTTGTGTGCCCGTTTTTCAACAGAGAGGGACACCTTGCTCACCTATGCTGGTTTCTGCTCTGGCTGCATAAGTAATCAACCACCCCAAGGGTCTACAAAGAAAGCAGGAAGCAAGCCCAAAGCAATGACATGCAAAGCATCATGACATCAGTTTAAAAAAGAAAGGTTCCCCAAGCAGAGAGGACACAAAGAAAAGACACAACCACTCATTTTTGTGAGATGTCACAGCTCTTCACGGGGTATAGGGAGCACAGCATCACTTCCCAGAGGCAGGAGGTAGCTGCACCCTGGTCTGCAACCATGTGGGACAGATGGACACCTTCATACTCCCCCTCACAGTTCCCCTGGGGAAATCCTTTATGCTCAAAGAGCACTTTAAAAATAAAGAGAAAGCTTTTACATCTTCATATACATGGCCAGGAAGTACCCACAATGTCATCTGCCTTGCAAAGGGCAACATAAGTTTCTGCAGACCCCTTCAGTTTTCTCACAGGGTAGATAGCCTGCTAGCTGCTCTTTTATAGCATCCAACCAGTCATTAAGTATAGACCACACCACAGAAAATGGAAAAATCACAACAGAACTTTTTTTTGTAAATATATATATATGTATACACTGTGGTACATACGTAAAATGCTTGCTTTTCTTCATGGAGAAGCTATGTTAAGTTCTGCAAATAAAACCCCAAATTCATCTGTTCACCTTAAGGATAGAAGCATGGAGGATGGTATTTCCAAGATGATAAGGCTGTATGGCATAAGTCAACCTCTTGCAAGTACATCAATATCAATATATCAGTAAACAATATCTGTACATTTCAGGCACACACATCATCACTGCAGTCTTTGGGTGAAGCAGGAATCACTGATTAGCTACATCAATTTTTCTATTATTTTCAAGCTCACTAGTTTAGACCTGTGATTTTGATGGCTGTGCAAAACTGTGAAATCTGGACATGGGCAGCAAAGACTTTGAAGGGGGTAGATTTCCAAATAGCCACCTACTATGCTGTCTAAAAGGCAGATCTGAAACAAGATACCCAGATGCTGGAGTTGGGACTCAGGAACATTGCAAGAAAAACAGAGCTGCTGGAAGCTGTCACCCCAAGGGAAATGAGAGAGGATGCCTGGCTGGTGAGGACAGTGGGCACACCATATAAAGAATAAGCCTACATGATAGTTTGACAAGAGAAACATGGAAAATGGTATAGCACTGGACAAACAGTCATATAGCAGTCGTTTAGCATGAATAGTGGCCAAGGGCTTTGATTGACTACAACTGCTGCTAACTACGTGGTCCACACAGACAACACCCTCACTGGAGTAAGCAATTTGCTGCTACAGTCAGAAGGGCACTTCCATACATTGCTTTCCCAAGGAAACAGCAGTGACAAAGACACCTTCATAGAATCATAGAATGGTTAGAGTTGGAAGGGACCTTGAAGATCATCAAGTTCCAGCCCCCCTGCCATGGGCAGGGACACCTCCCACTAGACCAGGTTGCTCAAAGCCCCATCAAGCCTGGCCTTATGGATGCCCCATGGTGGGGCATCCACAAATTCTCTGGGCAACCTGTTCCAGTGTCTCACCACCCTCACAGGAAAAAATTTTTTCCTAACATCCAATCTAAATCTCCCCTCTTATAGTTTAAAACCATTACCCCTTGTCCTATCACTGCACTTCCCGACAAAGAGTCCCTCTCCTGCTCTCCTGTAGGCTCCCTTCAGACACTGGAAGGCTGCAAACTTGTTGCATCAGTGCAAGCCCTACAGCTCTCCAAGATAGCATCAAACAGATTTTGAGCCATCCACACTGAAATGTCATTATTTTTCACAAGTGGCTTATCAATATGTGGATAGCATCTCGTGTCAACACAACACCAGAACTTCATTTGCAAAACTCCCAGAAGCATAAGTGATGAGATAATGTGATCTGCTACACTCACTGAGATATTCTTTGCATATTAAAGCAGAGCTGGGCCCTGGGCTTAGCCCTTAGCTTCTTCCATTTTCAGACTGTGTAACTCTTGACAAACACTCCCAGTTCTGTAGTGTACATTCCAGGGCCCATGTGCTCAGAGCTCAATGCCACAAGCTCCGCAGCTTCTTCTGTAGTTCAAATGGGGTGGGATCACTGTTGAGAGACAATTTAGGAAACTGCTTTTGTCTCTCAGCATGGGGAGTACAGGGAGTGCTTCTGATAAAAGCAAGGTTATGTGGGTTGGGCTGAGAAGTGGATGCTGAGAGGAACACTCCCAGGACAGTTTATTTCACCCAGCATCCTATTCTGCCCTTGTTTTTTCTCTTAACATCCTGTCCTGATATTCATCTAAACACAGGACACACACTGGAAGCTGTTGCACATACCAATTTCTCCAAGGAAAAATTGAGGCAAAGAAGTTGGAGGGAAGCTGGGGTACACTCCAGGCATGTCCTGGGCAGGTAGTTAATGTACATACATCTTGCACTGCATCAAGAAGTACTCCAAAGACACAATTTATTTTCATTCCCTTGAATTTGAATTGAGATAAATTGCCTTGAATTGATTTCTTAACTTAATATTCTTCACATTAAAAAAAAAAAAAAAAAATAGTGTCTTTAAGCATCTAAAACCATTTTATTTATCTGTTGTATGGAAAAATCAGAAATTATACTAGAGAAGAACCTGTGCAAAATCAGTTCACAGACTTATTGCAACTAATCTTGGAGACACTTTGAGAGCACTGAATAAGGCAAAAGTGGAAGCCAACAACAACTGTCCTTTGATTAAGACTCGGGGAGCCAAAACCAACCGAGCTCCCAGGCTTCCAGTAGTGGAAAACATCTTTCCACGATCATTTGGTACTATGGTTCTGGAGTGTCTACAGCCAGCAGTGGATTTAAACTACCCAACTAAGACGTGCCTGATTTTGGCAGCACTTTCTCTCTCCTCCAAACCTGACTCTCTTGTCAGCCTTGAAGTCTCAGAATCAGAAAATAACTCCTCTCTCTTCCCCCCAAGCCAATTCAAAACTGTTCTCACACAGTTTTCACTGTCTCTGTGGCCTCTTAGGCAGCAGAACCATCTGTGTTTTGCTCTGATTTGGGGGAAAATCACTTTATAGTCATTGAGATAAATTCTTTGACTGATGCTTACAGACTTGCACAGTTCCCTGTGTGTTAAACTACTGAGATCATCAACTGTATCATTAGAAAAAATAACTGGAAAGATGCACAGTTTAAACAACTCCTTAGGAGTGTGGTCCAAAGCCCATCAATAAATTGCTTCAGCAAATGTCTTCGTAGTAAGAGGGAGATGGGAGCAATATACAGCCTGATTATGGCCGTAGCTAATGAAAAACTTGGTCAGCCCAAAATTCTGAGGTACCCAACCTCAGTTGGGTTATTGTCATTGTTTCAGCCAAATTCACCAAAACCCAACTGACAGATGTCCCCCCCTCCCCCCTTTTGGTCAGAGAGGAGAGGAAGGAGTTAAAGAGATTCAAGAGTTTAGAACAAACTAAACTACTTTAATGAAAATATAAGTAATATAATAAAAAAGGAAATTTAGGAAAAAGGGAGTATACAATATATACAAAACCGTATCAAGCTCCCAGGATGACGACCACGTCACCAGCAGGCTTCAGGTAAAGTCCCAAACTGGACTCGGTGATCGACAGGAGCCGGATTCCAGATCTGGAGTCAGTAACGCTCGGATCAGGATCAAAGGCAGACCAACAGGCAGAGTCCTCCTTGGATGTCAGCCATTGAGGAAGGGGCGAAGGGAGCCGAAGGGGCAGAAAAAGGGGTTGACCTGTTGATCCTTCAGCTTTTATACAGGGCATGATGCTGATGGGATGGAATACCCCTGTTGGTCCGTTCTGGGTCACCTATCCTGTCCGCTCCTCCTTGAAGGTGGGACCCTCCATCGGGCAAATGCTGAAAATTATCTGACCTTGGTTCTTCCAGCAATAAGTCTAAACAAGGGCCTCTCTGCATACCATCCCTTGGTATAATCAGGTCTTATCACTGTGAGACGGAACAGCTCTGAACAATGTGCTGTTAATTTCAGAGTTTAGCTAGTTAGAAGAGGCCTAGCTAAGAAAGTAAAACTGTAAAACAGAAAATTGGTTCGTTTTACCTCAAACCAGGACAGTTATCACAGTGGAAGCTAGGATAGCAAAAGGGAGCACATTTTCTATAGCAAGGAGTAAGATTTGACCATCCATTTATCCTAATGCATATGAAGACAAATATCCTGTCCCTTAGCTGAATGTGTATGGTGTCATAAAAGAAAAGGATCTGTTCAGATTTTTATTTTGTCATCCAGCTATTAAGTGGAGGGGTAGTTTGTGCATGCAAACTCACTGCAGCATTCCATTTTGGTTTGGCAGCAGGCAGGCAGAAAAACATGAAGAGATGCTGTGTCAGGGCATAGGCAAGCTATTGTAGAACAGCAGACTTAGTCCAGGTCTGAGATTCAGATGGGAAGAGGCCATCTCTGCTAGACTGTCAAGAAGTACAACCAATATTGACTTTTCGGAGTTAACCCGATGAAAACCCGACTGCAGAGAAATGACAGGACAACCAGGGGCCCCTGCCACAGGCCCTGGGAGCAGGATGTCATACTCTCATCATTCCAGGCCTGAGCAACATGGGGCTGCTAGCCTCTGGGGCAGAGGAGAGCAAAGACATCTGGATGACCTTGCACGGCATCAGCCTGGATCCAGCAGGACTAATGAGCTCTGCATGAAGCACTAGCCAATGACTCTGCCTTCCCGCATTTCTGCACTGTGCTCCTGGGCACCCTGGAGTCCAAACTGTGCACAGACACAGCCCTGGATTAATGGTTTAGCTTTGGGCTCCAAAGCCACTCAGACATGACTGTGGTTTGATGATTTAAGTATCTAGGACTCAAAAGTAAATGCATATTTGCAATGTAGAGGCTCTGCTTCTCAAAGCTGGTGGTAATCTGGAAAGACTTTAAATGAGAAGTCTTTGATGCAATCAGTCTTCAAAACACACACCAAACAAAATGCTCTTCATCACCTTAGTGACTGTGAGACATTGTCTTTACTTTGCATTTGGACTGAAATTTTCTAGCCAGTAACTGTCAAACAGCAGAGAAGCATGTTACTGTGGTTCATACACTATCAGGAATTTTTTTTTCAACTGGAGACAAGACACCAGCATTCTCAGATGGAGTTAACTCCACATTAAACACAATTAATTCTTTTTATGTGCCTCCAGAAATTATGAGATAAGTTTTCATTTCCATAATACACCCTCACTTCAGAAGCATCAGAATGTGTGCCAGCTCTGTGTCTTTTGAATAATGAAATCACCACGTTTGGTATGAAAACATGGATTACAGCAGTTTAATTAAGACAGTTCTAGAAAGGTGAACAAATATCTGAGCAAATGTTCATCATTAAATGAAAGACATATTGCTATATTTTGTTTGGGTAGTTTATAGATTTAACAGGGGAACACATGTCCTAGACAAAGACAGATTTCCTCCTGCTATTCTTAAGAGTGGAGCTGTACTTAAAGGTGCAGGCAAGATGGGTTTTAATCACAATATTCGCCTAATCAGGTATAATCAACTGTGATCTCCTGGAACAGGAGAGAAAGTACATAATATCTACTACTGGGGCCAGTGTTGCTTAACATCTTTGTCGGAGACATGGACAGTGGGATAGAAAGCACCCTCAGCAAGTTTGCAGATGACACCAAGCTGTGTGGTATGGGCGATACACTAGAGGGAAGGGATGCCATGACAGGCTTGAGAGATGGGCTAGTGCAAATCTCATGAGGTTCAACCAAGCCAAGTACAGGGTCCTGAACCTGTGACGTGGCAATCCCAGGCACAAATAGAGGTTGGGCAGAGAATTGCTGGAGAGCAGCCCTGAGGAGAAGGACTTGGCAGTGCTCATGGATGAGAAGCTCAACATGAGCTGGCAGTGTGTGCTGGCAGCCCAGAAAGCCAACCATATCCTGGGCTGCATCAAAAGAAATGTGGCCAACAGGTTGTGGGAGGTGATTCTACCCATTTACTGTGGTCTCTTGAGACCCCACTTGGAGTACTGCGTCCAGCTTTGGAG
>VZRU01001303.1:0-56389 GCA_013398155.1 Pedionomus torquatus | reverse complement strand
AAGGTCCCTTCCAACTCTAATCATTGTATGATTCTATACTTAGGAATGGCTGCTCTTTCTTGTCTGTATGTTAGGAAGTCTGGCTCCCATTTGCTTTTCAGCACAGATGAGGAAGCCAAGCTGCTTACATAAGAAGGCATATTAGAATTATAATTCAAGGTGGTGAAATCCAGATTTCTTATCCTGGGGGGAACTTCAAAGCATTGGCATTTGTCTTCATCCAACATCAGAAAAGAAAAATAAAAACATACTTCGCTTTGACTGTGCTTACATATTTTGTTTCAGCTGTCTTTCTCTGAAAAGAATGAGTGCAATAATAAAGTCAAACTGACATGTTACAGTCTTTTATCTAACAAATATTTTGATAATTTTCCACAAATATTTTGACACAGCCACAGTATATAACCATGAATTAATTTAATGTCTTTCAAATAGCATTTGCTGACAGAAAGCTCTTACATTTACAATTTCTAATAAGAGCTTGTCAACAATTAACTGGTCTATTAGTGGTGAATGAACAGATGTATTTCTCCACTAGCAACACATGGCCAGGCCCTGAAATGCTAAACCTCACCTAGACCTGAAAGCAACCTGGTAATAGAGAGATGCTTCCACACTTAAGAGACTGAGTTCCTGGACCAGCCTGTCCCTGCAGAGTGGACTTCTCCAGAAGGGACAAATATTCACGCCATCATCTGCCCTGACAGTTAGCCCTTCATCCCTGACTACCTAACTTCTGCTAATGTAACTTTGAAAGGAGGCATAAAGAAAAGGAAGGAAAATCATATTTAATCTCCCCCAAGTGTCAGTAACATCCTTTATTTAATGTTCTTAAAGTTTCTTACTGCCTCAGCAAAGTCTTTCAAAGTCTTTCCAAATTATTCAAAAAAACATATTGAGTGAAATGGACTCCTCCCTAGTCTGTGATTGATCCTGTTGTTTTCTCCTCTGTTTGTTTGCTTGGGTATAGATGCATTACCTTTACACTTTAAGGCCCTCAGGGTACACAGCTATTATCTGTCACACCCCATTTACCACCGATCTTTGTGGTACCACATCAGTGGTACTGCCTAAACAACAAAGACGACAGTAATAGCAATGTCAAGCAAAGGGAAAAGGAGCCCCCAGCTGCCCAGAGAATGAGTTAGTATGAAGGAATAGCAAGGAAGGAAACAAGGGCTGAGGATATCACCCAGTTTAAAATTCCCTGATCTTTGCTTTCCAGGTGGGATGTTGGTCCCCTGGGGTGAGCTGGGGCACTTGGATCCAGCCAAGGCACAGAACTGTTGCAGAACTGGATCTGTCACCTGAGGAACACAAGGGCTTCAGACTTTCTACCTGGAGACATTGGTCCATATTCGCCCCCACCTCCAGTATGGGCACCTAATGGAAGAGGCCAGCCTGGCACTCAGATCTGCACAGGCTGCCTCAGTGGAGGGAAGAAGACATCTTCCAGTTGGACACCCCAGACTGGAAGGGATGAACTGAAGCCAGCCTGCCCAGTGTGCAGCACCCACCTCCCATGACAGAGGCACACACAACCGCAGCCATGAGTAGCACTGCCCAGTGCAGAAAGCAGCAGCTTTCACTGAAATTTCATTCGCAGCTGGAGGACAAAAGCAAGAAGCTTTCAGAAAGGAGGACTTTCTCCTGCAGTGTTAGTAGCATAGGCTAGCAGAGCTGGGCTGTAATCTCTATCAGTGCTCTCGGGTGTATTAAATGAACATAATCAACCAGTAATGCAAAGTAATAGGATGAAATGAAGCATTGTTCAAGTTTAAGTACTGGGAAATCACCACTCTTGAGAAAACAAGTGAAAGATTATCTCAAAAAAAAAACCTTTTAAATGCAAAGTCACAATTTCTCTTTCCCCCTGCATGGTTGGTGGTTCAGACAAGATCTGATTGCTACCAGTTTATCGTGGGGATAATTGGTATTTCACCATTTAAAAAAAAAGAGCAAAGGATGAGAAAATTCCTTTAAGAGAAAGGGGGTTAAATACTTAAAAAAAAAAAATAATAATAAAAACATTAAAAAAAAAATCAAAAACCCCAAACACCAAAAAACCCCAAAACCTCAAAGATCATAACAGCAGATACCAAAGACCAACAGAAGTGTGAAAATGTACCTGGCCGCTCCACTGGGAAAGAACCGATGCCTATTGTATCACTATGAAAACACAGTGGAATAGAATGCAGTTATGATTAAATCAGCATCTAAGACCAGAGAGATATAACCTAATTAACCCATTCTGAATGGTAATAAGCAGGGATAATCAAGGCTGAAAGTTGCACGAAAACAGCTGCTCAGAAGTGACTAGGACAAATATCAAAATGAGGAAACCTGTGGCAAAACTGAGAATGAGGAGAAAAACATGGTAATGATACGATAGTAGCTTGTACGTATCTAATGACTCTCAGCCCAAGGGAACCCACAACATTTTGCAGTGTAATGGGGAAACTAATTAAGAGAGGTCACTCTACCCACGATTGAAATGGAGCTGCCTTTTTGTGTAGGTATCTGGTTGCTAACAATTATTAACAGCACAACAGCAACGGTACAGAACTGCTTGAGGTATAAAATAACTACTGGAAGTATAAAAGAAATGAGAAGTATAAACTATCTGCTGGAAGTATAAAGTAATACCAAAGCTGTCTGACGTATCTGGGAGACGGATCTCTCAGCCTGGGTCCAGGTTTGATTAGGAAGGCAGTTCAAGTTTACCCCTTCAAAAGCTGTGTTGGTAGGAACAAGACTCTCTGAAGTCTGAAACGCAGAGATGTCTGTGCCTGAACTGGTCTCTCTGGCTCCTTTTACACACAGCAAAGGCAAACAGGTACTTTTAGGACACAATTCATGTGATCAACAACAGCCATTTATTTTAAAATGAGATGAATTACATCCTAACATTATAATCATATCCTGGCTATAAAGGGAGCTTAGACAAGTAGTGTGAATGTGAACAGCTTTATTGTAAATTTCTTTGTTTGTCAGATGAAGGCCACTTCAGACAGTACACAGACACTGGATGCTGTGTCCAACACACCAGATTTTGCTGGGTTGATTTATTTCCAAAATTAAGGTGTCTGCCAGACAGCAATTTGTATGCTTTTCTGGTCACCATTAATACTTAAGGTGATGCCCATATTTTTCCGCGCTCCTCACCTTCGTATTTCTTGCTATTGTAATGTTCTCTCTTCCACTTTCCATGCAAGTTGATGTTTTACAGACGGGAGTGGTTCTCCAAGTGCCAAATCCCCCACTTCCTTTTTTTTTATTTCCTTTACTTTGAGTTTAAGAATCAAGGTAGTAACTGCTTGAAGGGGCAGAGCCAACACCAAGGACTGCCAAGGCAAATCTGAGCAGACATCCAGGGAAATAAGGAGAGATCTGGTAGGCAAAGTTTTTGGAAGAAGAAATAGCTGCAGCAGAAAGATAAGCTTTCTAGAACAAACTTCAAGGTGGTTCAGGAGTAAGCTGGGATTTTAACAGATCGTGTTACTGAATTGGAAAAACTAAATCTGGCCTAGACCTGCTTTGATGCTTTGGCTTTTATTCTTCCAAAAAGGAAGTATTATATGTAAAAAGCAATATTTATATATATTCTGTGAATTTAATGAACTAGATAAATAGTAAAAGTAACAATACTGACTTCCCAGAGATGACATGAGAAATAATGGCTTTAGTGACTAGCATGATACTTGGCAACACAGAAAAATTACTCATTTCTTAAAACTATTTTTGAGAGTTACTCTTTTCTCTGAGCTTTCTCTCTTTCAAGAATACTAAAGAGAATTTGTAACTGAACATGAATGAACAGTTATGTTCTATGTTCAGAAGAGGCAAAAATGGCTACCTAAGTACTGCCTCCAAGTAGCTAATTCTGAAAATGCAACCAGAAGTACTACAGAAAGAACATTCAGCATGACCTTTCCAACAGATATAATGACATTTAAACCTTTATATTCTTTTACAGTCAAACAAACCCACACAACTCTTTTTGTAGATGGACATAGTAGATCTCTCCTAAATGCATAGCTATATATATTGTCCAGCAGCTAAGTTATCCTGTCAGAAGTCTTGCGGCAAATGGATGAAATTCATTTTATAAAAAGACGCAATAAAATGGAACCATATTCTGTAAGGTAGGGTGCAACGAGAAAGCAGATACAATGCAATGTAGAAGTCTGTGAAGAAGCAGTGTTTTGAAGATCCAACAGGATTTTTGAAAGTGCATTCAGAACAGATAGTATGACCAATCCATGTCCTCTATGTAAGAGAGATCAGAAGCTGGAACAATGGTGTATTTTCAGCTCATTAGGTTTGGGCTGTCTGGCTATGGTGGGAGATTTTGAACCAAGTAAATCCAGGTCCTCACAGAGCCCTCTCAAGTCAAAGTATCTCAGTCCTCTCTGTTTCTACAATGGATCCAAGCAAAAGCCACAAGTTCACCTTTTTCTTATTCTACCAATCAAACCTGTCTTCCCATACTCTACTTTTTCTCCTCATTCTTGAAGCTCTGTGCAATTAACATCGTCATTAAATAGCAATTTACCAGTTGGATTCTCCTTCACAGTTTTTAAGTGCTCTACAAGCTTTCTTTAATCACTTTTTTTCCTGAAAAAAAAAAACAAACCTTGGGATCATTGTCATCACCGTTTTACAGATGCTGCCACCAATCTCTGACATATGATAGACATTAGGTGACCTGCTCAATGCTACAAGAGAAAACAGTGTCATAGGCAGGACAGAGACTCAGGAGTCTCTCTCACTCTTCTTTCAGGATAAGGATCACAGGTTTTCCTTTTCCTATTTGAAACTCAAGCATAAGGAAAAGAAATTAAAACCACAGTCAGCATTGAGGAGTAATTTATTCACAATATGACAGCTTTAAAGCCATGAGGAGATAAGGATGGTGCCACACACAGAAAAGGGAAGAGTTGTCATGTGGCCCTTGGGTTTATCTCATCTGGTTTTAGAGGTGAGATTCAGCAGTAGGTTGTAGACACCAATTACAGAAAGCAGCTCAACAAGCCTGAGTGTCCAGCACCATCTGGGATGCCCTGTGATTTCTGAGATATCTGCATGAGGCTGACCTGATCTGTAACATCAACTTCAGCACAGAAACAACTGACTCTGAAAGAAGTCCCTGTTGTCCTGCTTACTGAGATTAGCTGCCATCCCAGAGCCACTGGAGAGGAGTAGCAGTCCTCTAGCCTTTCTGGGGGATGTCGAGGACACTGTGGTGATAAAAAGGGTGGCAAAAGCCTGAACAGAACAGCCAAATATAGAACACAGTGGATGGGAAGAGGAAGCCTGCAGTTCATGAGTGAGAGCAGTAGCCATGTGTTGGGACCAGTGCATCTCCTCGTTGCATGCAACATGTGAGACTCTGAAGAGTCACCTTCGGTTGAACACATGAAAGGAATTTTGGCACCTAAAATGCTGGAATACAGTGCCTCAAAATAGGATTCATGGTAAACAGCACAACAAATTTTGGGGCAGAGTACAAAATCACCTAACAGGAAACTCCAAAGGGGAGGGAGTATCCTCCTTCAGATACAGGCACCTCCATGAAGCCAAGATCCCCTTCAGGTCCCTGCACAAAGGGAACCTGTTGGGGCAAGGGCTGACAACCACTTTGGTCTTTTAGAAGAGGCTGGAGGGAGAGTCCTTGCCATTCCCATAAGGAATGGGAATAAATTCCCTCTTGCCTGGGAAGAAATGAGCCATGGTATCACCATGAAACAGTGCAGATTCTTGTATTTATTTCTTTCCAAAATAGTGCCTTGGACATGGAGCTAGAAGTAAGGAAGGGAGGAAGATGACATCCTTCATTTTTGCCTGTGATATAGAAACTTGAGGTCTCTGGTGCTGGAAGCTGAGAGCACGTCAGAGTCCCACCCTACAGCCCTGCAATTTCAGTGTCAGTGTGCAGAGGGGATATCTGGGGTTGCCAGCTCCAGCTGTGCTCCCTGTGTGACAGTATCGCTGGACAAAATTGTACATTAGGTGAGACACAGGAACTGAAACCAGGAATGCTACTGAGATAAGTCATAGGTTTGCCTCATCTGGACAAAGTCCTCATGGAACTAGAGGTTAAAGAATTAAAGCCCACCCCACCTCCCAACCCAGAATTGTCTCTGCAGCTGTGACCCACAGGATCTGTCCATCCCAGATGTGGCTTTCCTCGCAGGCCAACCCAAAACCAGTGATGGGTGTTGTTTGCTGCATGTAGGAGGTGAACAAGCAGCCTTACAGAGCCACCAGCCAGCAGAGATGTTCTCATCCTGAACCCGAATCCAGGGTCTTAACTGTACCCTCAGTTCATGGGGGGAATTCCCTTACAATCTGTGCCTATCTGGAAACAGCAAGTGTGCCACTGTAAACATAGTGGTCTAAATATCTCAAAGGGTTAAGCAGAAGTGACTTCATCTATTAGACCAATTACTGCATGTAATAGTCTAAGACCTCCATGAGGGCTTTCTAAGTCCCTCTCTTCTTCTCTGTTACCATACACAAATCTGAAGCCAAAGTGTGTTGTCATCCTTGAAGTATATTAATTCAGGTCAAAATTGAGATTAATGAGCCTTTTTTCAGAAATTACACATTCTAGCATAGCACTTGGTCTGAAGGCCAATTTACCTATGTTGTAGTGTTCTGGGACCTCCGGAAAATTATCACATATAATAACTGGATAGCAGCCCTAGAGAATTTTGATTTTGGCTAGGGTTACTGATACTTATCTCTGAATGATGGATCAGCTACATTATACAGTTCATATTTCTCATAAAACTTTTGCTCATAAATCAAGAGCGATACAGCCTCTTACGTACTTCATCTAATGAAATATAGATTAGTCTGCGGGAAGATTTTTGGAAGTCTGTTAGATGAAAGTCAGTCTGTGTTTCTTCTCACCAGCCCTTTTTGTTAAAAAAAGAAACGAGCAGTATACATCCATTAAAAAGGTATTAGCACAGAGATATTTCTTGGAGTCAAAGTGAGATATTGTTTTTCACAGAGAAGCAGGCGAGTATCTGGTTCAGATTATAAACTGCTACTGAGGTGCAAAGTAATGTCCTAAACGTCCTACTTAATGAAATCCTACCAACATATTAGGTACGTCTGCTTTCCCAGAGTTTGTCCAACACAGAGGGTATCTTTGTAATGCTGTCAGTATGTGCTGACACTTCAGTGTCTACACATGCTTGGTGAGACCAATAATGACAAAATGAGGATACACAGGGTGTATCACACAGGGTGGTCGTAAGAAACAATACAGTTTCAATTCTGCTCTGTGTATAGCTGCCCAGCCCTCGTTTTAAGGCATCTGAGTCTCACTTTCGCATGGATATGACCACTGCCTTCAACTCAGGGTAAACCAGTACCAAAGCAGGGGCAAGTGAGGTCTCCCAGGAGCAGTTGTCTCCACAGAAAAGCAGCGTACAGACCAGCTGTCAGGTAGTGGCAGCAACAGAAGCCTCAGAGGAACAGGGAGTGGAGTCTGCTTTCCTTTCTTGCCTGCTCCCCAAGAAGCTTGCTCTCAACCCCTCCCCAGGTGTCATGAGCTCCCATCTCCCAGCCGTTGGCACTTTTCATACAGAGATGGGACAGGGAGCGAGAAAACCTCTGCTGCATCCCAGAGCAGTCAGCGTAGTCGGGCTACACCAGTTACCATGGGCTTCTCCACAGGCACCACCAGGGCCAGGGCACAGGTAAAAAAGGTACTGACAGTAGTCCAGGGTGGAAGAATATGGAGAAGAGGGGATGACACACTGTGGGAAAGACAACAGCAGAGGAGGGAACGTGTAGTGGAGGAAAGCAGACAAAGAAACCTCAAAGGAACAGTGATCCAGGGCACAGTGGAGGATGTACACTGAGGCTAGGACAGACTATGCCAACCACTGCAGGTCCAGTTCACAGTGGAGCCGGTGGAGTGGTGTTAATTTACAAGAGCTGTCGTGTCCCAGGAAAGTATTATGGGATGTACTGTGAAACCACTGCTCACACAGAGCAGTCCCTTACCCTGCTAGTGGCTCTGAGGACTGAAGTAAAGGTCACCCACACAGTAAAGCAACACAAAGTAGCTCATCACAATGGTTAGAAGCTGGAGAGGGCTTATTAAAGAAGCAGCTCCATTCTCCCTAAAGGACTTAATAGAGAGATAATAGAGATTTCCTGAGAGACCCAGCCAGAGATGTTAGAAGTGCACATTTCCAATTATCTGTTCATCTGAAAGGTGACTAGTGGGTGTCACTCACAATCAGGCTTACAGGAACAATACACTGTACCTTTGAGCATGACGTTTCTTGTCAAATATGGATAACAGAAGCATAATCAGTGTTCATTCCTCCCAGGAAGCATACTTTCATAATTTTTTAGATGCAAAAATTGTCCAAGTACAGCAGCTCATACCACTTAGGCTCATGGCAATTTCTTTGTAAGGAAGTTTGGTAATAAATAATACTGTGAGAATCCCCGTATCTTTTCTACTGTAATTTGTTACTACAGGGAACAGTTCAAATTTGTTCCTCTCATCTCCATGGGTCGTGAGGTATCTGTACCTACCACATGACCACCAACCTCTGCTCTGGCTCTCTGAGAAGGGCAGCAAAATGGTCTGAGAACTGCTCCCTGATATGAATAGCCATACTGAGCGTTCTGTAGTCCCTGTACAGCTTTTCAGAAGGATACAGTAAAAACAGAGACTCTTGGAAAGAGGAAAGGGTAATTTTTAGTAACGTTCTCTCCCTGGCTTTATCTCTTATCATTGCCAGTTCTCTGGTCCATTTAAAAATAGTGTGTACTCCAACGTTAATATATGATCCTCTGAAGCCTTGTCATATATTTAATGTTCAAACCCTGAATCACAGAATCATAGAATTGTCTAGGTTGGAAAGGACCTTTAAAATCATCAAGTCCAACTGTCAACCTAACATGGCCAAAACCACCACTACACGTTGACCCTAAGCACCATGCCTACCTGTCTTTTAATGAATGTGTTCCTAAAGACCCTCTTAGAGGGAAAGTGAATTCCAAGCTCGTCTTGTTGTTTTCTACTTTCTTCCTCTTCCTCTGCTCCTCTTCCTAAGAACTTGACCTGGTATTTATTTTTAATTAATTATTTGCTGTGTGATGCTGTAGCTACTTACATACACAGAACTGTATAGAGTCAAACACCACGTACAGCAGAGGATCATATGTAAACTGCTTATGAGAAAGTCCAAATTTCAGGCCTGAATGCAAACAGAAGTGTTCACCAGAGCAGGATTTCTACCAAGAATAAAGAACAGCATTAATGAACAAAGTTTTTCTCAAAGAATTAAGTAAATGGTAAAAGGAATAAATGACAAGGCTGACATTTTAATAGAGAACTTCCCTTCTGAGTCACAGCTGTGGGTTGTGAATTGTGTCGGGCTTGTATTCAAAGGATGTTGATTACTTTTTCCTTATTGCTCAGTAACATGTGCTATTTAACACACTTACTTCATGCATCATAAGCTATTTCTTTCTCATTTTTAAAGATGTGGAATTTTAGATTTCTTTGTAGTTTTTCATTTTCCTTAGGCAACAGGTGCCCTTAAAAACACTAGAATTGAATAAAAAAATAATTGGAAATTTAAAAAAAAGTTAGACAAAAATGGCATTCATCCAGTAAAGTGTGAAGTTTTCCACCAAGCTGCAGAGGTCTTCCTCTGCCATTTCCACACATAATTTATTGCCTGGTTTTGACAGAAACATGTACACAATAGGCTGGAGAGTGGGTGTAGATAGGCTAGATTTCCCCTGTGCCCTTCCCACCACTGGCAATTTGCACTCATCCTAAAGTTTTTTTGTTTTGGTTTTGGTTTGGGTCTTTTTTGTAAGTTGTTTTCCAGCACCTGCTAAATATAGCTGGATGCTAACCACAAATAACTAGGTGCCAGTCATTTTATATTTGTCCTGCCCAAAGATCTGTTAATTTTACACCTAAAGTTGAGTATTTACTCCAAATGGAAAAGAATCACTTGGTTTTAAGTTTATTTTGTTACAAACTTTGTGACATCAGCGATAAAAGGCTTCAATAAAGTACATTTATGCGACTGAAAAACTGTGGGGCAACATTCACTATTGGATCTTCCTACTCAAAAAAAATTAAAAGGGGAAGGGAGAAATGTGGGTGTTGTTAAGCCTTACTCTTGAATCACTGCTTTGGTCAACTCGGCCTTACTTTGCACAGAACTGGACCACAAACGTACCACACACCACCCTGCTAACAGGGAGCAGAAAACAGCTTTTAAATATTGTGAAACCTCTCTCACTGGTTGAGGAGACTAAATTCTGGTGAAACAGTCTTGGAAAATATTCCATTAACAGGTCTCTGGTGCTAAATTCTAATCCATCCTGGAAAGTCAATCACACTTAAATCAGTTGTAGTGCAGCCTGTATCTCAGTACATCATTATTAAAATGAGCAGCTGACTCCCATTAGAAATCATACAGAAACAGCACTGGTAGAATCATTTGTAATCTCTTCTCCAAAAGACATCTTGGAGGTCAAAATCTGTGGGAGTAAATGTATGTTTGAAAAATCCAATGCAATCAGCTGCATGTTGTAGGTGACCAGAATCTGACATCAAACATCACAAAAAGAGGACTAACAAATAGTCAACTTCAACAACAACTTCTCAGAAAGCTTCTCAATTACTAAGACACTGACTAACAGTTATAGTTAATAAAAAACTTAAGAGAAAACAGTAAATGCACAAAAAAAAAAATAATAAAAAAAAAAAAAGAGCCAACCCTGGAGAAATAGAGACCCCACTGATATATATTTCTAAAATTAGATTATTCTGGGAAGATTTATAACAAATGATGTACACCTGTTTAGCAATGAAAAACACGTGCATGCAACCTGGTGAGCCAAGAGGGCCAAGAGCAGATAAGGATAAATACAGCATCCTTCATCTTGTTACTATTCATAATTTCAGCACTGCTTTAACACTTAAGCAGTCCGAGGACCTAAACAGCATAAATAAGGTGATCTCAGAGATATTATCTCTACTGCCTTACAGGAGAGCAGGATTTAAATTTCTGAACCTCACAATATTTTGACATGTTGCAACAATGATGTTTTCAGATCTACCAAGAAACTGCAAGTTATTCCATCCATTCCTCCTACTTTTAGTTACTTTTACACCAAGTTATATGTTGGTCCTTCAGCCCAAATGTTATCTCTAGTCTGTCTAGTCATCTGATATTTCCTAAGAAGTAGAATTGGTGCCATTTGTGGAGGTTTTCTTTGCTCCTCCCACAGTTTATCTGCTCAGGATTTAGCTATGTTTCCCTTAGTCAGTGCTCAGGGAATATATTGTACTGACACTGTTTGCCCAGTGATTTTCTGGCACAAATAATGAAGTTGCAGGAAGCCATATGCTTTTTCTAATTAACCATTATCCTCATTATTCAGCCACTGTCTGATCATCGATTCCAAAAAATCCAGCTCAGCATTGAGGTTTAGATTCAGCAAATGAATTTTTCAAGTTACTTTAGATTAACTTAAAAATAAAAAAGAAATCTCAGTGGCAAATTATACATTTATTAAGGTAAACTACTGAGATCCTTCAGGGACATGAAATTAAAAGTAATGCATTGCATGAAAGGTTGTAACACAAGGCTGGGACATTCTTTCATTAGCTTTGGTGATTTCCCCTGATACTTTGTACCTATCTGCGACACATTTACTCCAAAAAATACAAGTTCTAGTAAGGCAGAAAGGAAGAATGCAGGGGCCTTACTAGCAGAGACAGATGTGGTCATCCTACTCTACTCAGCTCTTGCCAGGCCACACCTGGAGTACTGTGTCCAGTTTTGTCCCTACAATTCAAGAAAGGCACAGGTAGACTGGAGGACTTCCAAAGGAGGGTCATGAAGTTGACCAAAGGACTGGAGAACCCACTCTGTGAAGAAAGACTGAAGGAGCTGGGTCTCTCCTCCCTGGAGAAGAGAAGGCTCAGGGGAGACCCCATCACAGTGCTTCAGCACTTAAAGGGCAGCTACAAAGAGGAGGGAGGAGGTCTCTTCATAAGGAGCCTCATGGAGAAGACAAGGGGCAATGAGTACAAGTTGCACTGGGAGAGTTTTTATCTCACTATAATAAAGAATTTTTTTACAGTGAGAAACATCAAATACTGGAACAAACTCCCCAGAGACATGGCAAAGTCCCCATCACCAGAGGTTTTCAAGGTGCAGTTGGACAGACTGCTAGATAAAGCTTCCTTTTCCACAGCAGGTTGGAGCAGATGATCTTTCAAGTCCCTTCCAACCTGGGATATTCTATGATTCTGTGAAGAAACACATAATAAAAGGTGCTAATATTTGGAGGGTTTAATTTTGCTTAAAATATTTTAGGGTAGGATGACCACAATTTTACAGATAGAGGATACAATCATTTGTTACTCCTCAAAATTTTATAGACGCTCATTTGGCCTAAAGCCAGCTCTCCAACTCAACCTGTGCAAGGTCTCCCTTACACTGAGGCTTTGCTGGTACTGTGGTGACACTCTGTTGTCTCCTCCATACCCTGGTGTCTCCTCTGTACTCCTGCGCCAGGGTATTCACATTGTTTGATTTTAGGACCTTACACACGGTATGATTCAGAGCCCTCGAGCAAGAAGCTCACTGCTATTTCACTTCTCCCTGTCCCCCTCCAGCACATCTACAGAGTTTGCTCATCTGTCTCTTCACTGTAGGTCTCACGGGAGTCATGTCAGTGAAGTCAAGCAACTACTGTCACCAGTCTGCATGGGTTCATGAACTTTCCCCTTGAGCTGAGCACTCCTCTGCCACACTCCAAAATCTGATTCAGTGTGTCTAATGATGACTGATGAATTGATTTTTTTTTCACTGAAATGTGAGATGAAAAAAATTGACGTGCTGCTCTGTAATAAAATCAGTGTGAAAGACTCGAAGAAGTTAGAATGTATCTTGGAAATGATTTATGAAAAAATACACTGCCACCATCAATGCAGAATAATACAGAGCATTTTCTGGATATGTGAGATGCTTCGTCTCCTACACATGTAAGGATTTAACGAAGACCCAAGTAACAAAGACTAGAGGTGCTGGAAACATACTAAAAGTAATTGCACATGTCATTCTGTTTTGCTGAAAGCAATAACTGAGCCCAACCTATTCCTCTGGCTTCATTGCTAAACCTCTAGTGATGAGATGTACTGAAAATGAAGACAGGACGCTAAAGTAATTGTCAGGATATTGCAGATTGCATTCAAGTAATTGCAGAAATTACGGAACTCGCAGCACATCTCCTGTTTTCAGCCAAGAAGGCTGACCAGAATTACACAGCTGGTGGGCTGGATCCATACTTCAACTAAATTCACCAAGACGACAGAAATCTTCAACTCTGGATAACCAGGACTAGTCTCAGACCATCTGGAGATGGATAATCTCTATGTCATTTGGTCATCTCTCTGAGTTTTGGCAGGTAACTTAGTCCCAGTTCACATTTATATCCCAGTTCTCATAGCTGAACAATACCAGAATCTTAAAATAACCAAGAAAAAAATATCACTGAGAATAAGGCAGAAAAATATGAGCAACATTCAGTACAAAGATTTTGCCTCATCTTCTCTCTATGACCTCACAAGCTGTCAGATCTCATTTCTTTCTTATAAACTGAGATTTCTGGGTTTTTAGCTTTTTATAGGTATTTTGACATCCTTTCTGGAGACTTTGTAATAATGTACAATGAGGTGAGCCAAATCTGACAGGGAGGAGGTGGGGAACACTGGAAGGCAAGATATGAGCTAAAATCCAGGAAAGGAGCATTTCCATGACCTCCCACTAACTTCTGGCTTCACTAGGCAATATTTAGTGAGGGTAGGCACAGAAGTTTGCAAACAAACCACACAGTATTATCCCAGTATATGCCATTCATGATATGTGATGAGAAATAGAGGAGTCATATCTGTGACTACTAGAACATCTTCCCTGTCCTTACTCAATACGCAGAAGAGCCTGAACTAAACCTTCTGGATTCCCCCTCATAGCCTTCCCAGTTCTCTTAAACAGCTACAAAACCTTTGCTCGTGTTTTTTTAACTCTGGGGTTGTACTAAGTTTTGATTCTGAAGAGAAGGAAAGACGTTTTCTCGAAATTTCGTGCAATAAAGATTGGGCCAAAGGTAGTCCCTGCAGTTAGAGAAATGGGACACTTGTTTGCTCCTCTAAGTTGTTTACCTGCTTTATCTTTGCAGTCTGGTGGCTGATTGTCACCTCTTGAGAACTAGAAAGTATAACTTCCAGCAGGCATTTTCTACTCCATGGAGTTAACAAAACATTCAGATGTTTGATTCTTGTCACTTTTCAGCCATCTTGCTTCATTGGGCTTTTCCTTTGACCTCCAACTTATCTATCCTGGCTCCTGAAACATCATTATTTCTCATGGAGAATCAGACTCATCTGACAAAAGCCATTTGCTTATTTCATGGGTTGAACATTTCAATAATGTCACTGAGAGAGAGGTCACCAGAAGTGTTTCTCATTCTATGCACTTTATTGTCTTTAAGGTTGCTATCATATGGAGGACTGACAATAAAAACATTTGCCAGAGTAGACCATGATGACTTTCTACCTTGTAAAGTGTATTTTGATTATCTTATTTTTACACAATCACTTTTTCAGTCTGAAACAATCATTTCTTATATGAAGTGAGATTTTGCTTGACCTGGTTTATTTTTTTGAATTAGTGGTATTTACACCAGACAATTAAAATTCTGCAAAACTTTGTCATTTCTTTGCATTACTTTGAAAGGGGCTGATGTTTTGGAGAGATTTTGATTTCTGCTACAGCAGTGCAGTAATGGACTGACAGCTAGCCCTCCAGTTAATGCTTTGCAATGAACCACACAGGTGTTCATAGCCAGGGACTAGAAATAATCTTTGAGACCTATGATGACATGTACACAGAAGGCAGGTGTTCCATCAACGGTGAAACTAAACATGCTTTTCTGGAAGTTTGGCACTTCCACTCCATTTACTTTATAATAACCTGTGCAGGGAGTGCAAAGCATATAGACAAGTCTCTAAGCAGGACCCTCCCCAGGCTGGGTTCGGGAATATAGCTGCCTTGTGCTGTGACAAAGCCATTGCCACTCAACCTGTCTCTGTTGTCCCTGATCTTGTCCTGGAGGTGCACTGAGACATTGCAGATCCTCCTCAGACAATTTAGGCTTCCAGCATGGGCAGACAGGGAGCAGAGGAGGCAGGCAGAGCTTGGTAGAGCACGGCTTAGGTTTAAAGCATGGACAGGGCAGGTGTGAGCCTGAGGCATAGGGCACCTCACATCTCTGAGGGACATGGAAACTGAAGGAGCGAGAACACCAGAATATGAGCCCTTCTGGGGTGAAGTTACCCGTGAACAGGCCCTAGTCCTCCAGCAATATCAAATTGGCTGGGGTCCAAGGTGTGAAGGAGATGGCTTGCAGGTCAAGGAGGCAATATACTGAGAAATTCAGCTGCCCTGCCCAAAACGCCTTCCATCTTTTTTCTCTCCTGCCTCCCAGAGCTCCACTAACCCTCCCTGTATCACCTTCGAGTCCTCTGAAACCCACCTGACACATGGCAGTGCCCTCCCACTGAATCACTGCCACTGTGAATTTTGCTGCTGTCACTGATGGGCTCTGCACTCTCACTTATCATTGACAGCTTCAAGCCAGCCAGAGACACGTTCTGTGACACACAGGACACAGAAAGTTCTCCAAACCCTAGGGAGATAGGGGGAAAGGAGTCGAAACTTTTAACTGCATTTAATCACAGTTCTAAAAACATGCATTTGCAGTACTTGGAAATCTCTATTCAAACTAGGGCAGCAGCCCTTGAAGAGCAATTGAATTTAATTGGAGATCCATTTGCCATTTTCTGTCCCCTCCATGACACTGAGTCACCGTGCATTAAGTGCCTGGGAGAGACATGCTCCAAACTGAAGGAAAGGAGCAGGTAAATAAAGCAAAACATTTAACACTGTGAGTGGCACTGACATTGGCTAGTGGAAAAGTCCTTTCTCAAAACTTGGATTTGATGCTATATTGTTTTTATGGTGGTGGTTTCTATGGTGCAAACACAGACTGAGAGACAATATCTATATGGAATATATATGAGCTTTGAAACTAAATATAGGCCACATTCATTTTTCCTAAAAATTGTAGAAAGCTCTTCAATGATCATAGGCCATGTTTCAAGCCAAAAAAGAAAGCTCACAGTTAATTTTCCTAAGAGAAGAGGCTTTTTATCTCTCTCTAGGAAACTCAAACTCTAAGCTCAGAAGCTTTTGATTGATTTGGCCCTTAATGGTATTTTAAATCCTATCGTTTTGGTGATGACCCAGACTCAAGGATGAAAGCCATCTCTGTTCAGTGGGCCAGGCTCTTCTGGCTTTAGATGTTGGCAAGAAAAGGAACTCATGGGAAAAATAAAGTGAAGTGAAAGAATCTCATTCAACTCTGGTCCCTTCTATAGATGTCTGTGCTTCTAATCTCTCAATAGGAAGGCAACTTGAAGAATAACTGCTTGAGGAAACAGCTCATTCAGTTTCTTTTCTGACACTTTGAGTGTCTTGGGTTCTTTAGTGTAGTTCTTAATATATATGAAAATCAACACACAACCCTCATATGCATCTGATGCCCCCAGTAGCAAATGAGTAAAAAGAGGAGTAAACTTTCTTCAGTTCATTAAGTTCAGCATCATCATCTGAGCCAAATCCATCCTGCCTTTTTCAGGAGCCCTTTATTCTTTCCAGTACCAAAATCTGCAGGTATTTCCTGCAAAAGTGAGAACAGTCATGGGTGAAGTACTGTTTAACATCTCTACTGACCTTCTCAGGTAAGAGCGATGCAGTCAGTGGAGTCTGCGGAGCCAATGACCAGACATGTATCTACTTCAGATTAAGTTAAAGTGTCTTGTGAACTAACCTGCAACTACAAACTGGTTCTCCACACTTAAGGGTATAGCACCATTTGAGATGTCCTGGGAGAACCCACTTGGCTGCCACTTTCTAGATCTGCCATTCTATAAAGGAACAAACTTTCCAGCAGCACCCATGTCATATCTCCCAGACCCTTGAAAAAGACTTAGATATCCAAGGGCATTTCAAAGAACATCAGGTCATTGTAGGTGGGAATTGAACCTCAACTCACTATAACAGAACACAGCTACATTTAGACACCTGAACTGATATACCTATGTGGTGGAGCTGAATCCCAGCCTATCTGTGCCAGCAGCACCACCTGGGACATCACCTGTTCTCTTGACTTATGGGAAAACGCAGGGCAATCCATCTTAAGCTATTATTGAGAGGCAGATCTCAGAAAGGTCCTGTATATTTCTCTTATATTTCCTACGCAGTACACAGGCTGAGTCGGGTAATGAAGTGAAGTACCCCAGTAGGTAAGGACCATTGCAACCCTAACACATGGTTCTTCCAGATGAAGCAGGTTACTTTGACTGTAATTTCTATACATACAAATACATGTAAATATATGTTTGTTTTTCTTTAAAATCCCTTCTGGAACAAGACATGTCATTGCATTAATTTCCATTCCCCAAGCGTGGAAAGGAAGAGGGAATGAACAACACATGACAGATGTTATTCATATTACTTAAGGTGCTGTTGGAAGACGTTCAGATACAAAGTGATAATATCTATTAAAATCTCAATAGAATAGACTTCACAGTAGATCTTACATGGCCTAGACATGGCCTAACAAGAAAGGTTAGTCAAAGCTTCCTTTGCATACACTGCCTGCTCCCCAAGACTTAGGGGTGATGGTCCCATGCATCGAGGATGGCTCAGGAACATCGCTTTCTAGGAATGCACCACACGCGTAGGAGGATGCACATGACACAGGATTTGTGGGTGGTGTTAAGAGTCTGTTATCTGGAGAAGATCAGATGCTGGGTTTCTCACATTGACCTGAAACATGGTGACTTTGGGGGAAATGTGTTCCACAAGGCTCTGGAGAATCAGATTCATCTGGTGTCCCTACAAGACCTTATTCAGAAAGGAGCTTCCTTTCAGCTTAGGTCAAACACTTTCATCCACCATATTAGAAGCAAAATAGGATTTGTAGAGATAGGTAATTCCTCTTACTAGGCAGTTGGAAACACAGTAAAACTTAAAAAAACTACAGCCTGCCTTTCCTATCCCAGACAGAAGCCACAAGCTTCAAGCAAAGCACAGGCTGGAACCAACTGTGGTAAGTTTAACGATAATGTTAATCAAGCAGACAATTTCAGAGTAACAGTGGCTGGTATCTGCAGAGCCAAGGAGGAGTGTAAGCAAAAGATAGTAAGTTTAGCAGATTGAAATCCAAGTAATAATCAGCTGAGGAATGCTGAGACATTGTAGGAAGAAAACAATCATATGACATAGGTCCCAAATCTTCCTAGTATCCAACAAGATTTTCAATGTTATTATCTTGACTTCTCTTTTGAAGATACCTTGCCATTACTATAAAGAAAAATGCAGTCAATGATTTTACTTTGTTGAGATGACATAAATGTTTGCAGTGAAATAAATCCTTCAACCAGTTATGCTTGTTTTGTTCAATCTTCTTGCCAACCCCCACATAAAACCAGTAGGGTTGATCTTCTTTCCATTGAAGTCAACATCAAAAACTTTTCACAGCTTCAGTAGGATGAGAATAAGACTCTGAATTCAGACCAAGGACGCTGTTCACTCACCTGTTCCAAACATTGCTCCTTCTGAAAAATCAAATCCAATATCATCTACAACAGCTGCATTTTTTTTAAGCTATCTTTTATAACATTAATGGGCAGCCCTTCAAACAGCCATTGTGGATAAAATGTAATGCTGGTAGATACAGAGCAGCAATTCAGAAGCAGTGGATTAATATTTATGCTGTGCTATTTGACTTTCTCAGTGTTTGGGGTTTTTTTTATATCAGAATTTACTTTTTAACAAGGAGATGTTTGCAACCGAGTCAAGTGAAAAGAAGTGTACACAAAAGCACAACCATAATTTGCTCCTGCTAGCCTCGCCCTTCGGAACAATCACTAAAATCACCTTTTCTCATCAATCCTTATATTGCTTCAGAGCCATGCACAAGGGCCAGGAACCATACCTAAGCACCAAGTTGGCACTTTCCCTCCCGCCTTGTATCTCATCAAATTGTTTTTCTTTCCAAAACTCTGGCTTTCTATCCTGAAAGAAACTATGTGAACTTTGATACTACAGGTTTTCTATTATAAGTGTGGACTGCTGAGGCCAGCAGCCTGCCAGGAGTGGCAAAAGCCTTGGGATAATGCTGCCAAGTCCTGAAAAAACAGGCTGGGGTTTTGTTGCTCATTGTGGAGACAGAGTTGTAAGGAGGGAGTAGTTATCAAGCAGGGGCATTTTTATCATGAGAATGATGAAATGTGGGCTTGTCCACATGTCAAGGGAGACTTTTACCAATCCTGACCTGATTTTGTACGTTCTCAGTCTGCTGCTGGTTGTCGTTTTAAAATCTTGCCAATTCAAATGTATCTATTCTGCAATCTCTCAGTCCAGGCTGAATGGACCTTAGAATCCAGGGCAGTAGAAGCAGATAAACTGTTCAGGACAGAGGGAAGAAATTTAAACCAATGTAAGAAGTCTTGTCAAGACTGAAGGCTAAAGAGTTTCTATCTAAAAGTCTTGGAAAATTACAAGAGAAAAGAGATGAACTGTCCTTTCATCATAGATGAGGTCAGGAGATTTTCTCAGATCCCTTCTTTCCCCAGATGAATTAATTTGCCCTTAAGTAAAAGATATTCACTGAATATTGGCAATGTTTCTAAGTACATCACTGTCAATACCAAAACTGAAATTTCTGAGCTTCAGCTTGGATATATCCTTTATGAGTTTCACATATTCTGCCTCAGAATATCTAACATCCACAACGTTCAAGAAACGTAATCACCCAAAAAGGGAAGACCTGAAACTGTATTTGATTATTTCATGAATTCTTCAGAATGCTTAAAGCAAGACAATAGCACTTACCATAACATACTGCTTGGATATGGTTATTGTATGTAGAACATCATACTGGATGCCAGGCAATTTTTCTAATACTATGGATGATAAAAGCTTTTTGGAACATGAGCAAAAACAGTGTGTATATACTTCAGCACTTTATTTGGGAGCAGGAATACGCTTCAAAGTGAATCTTGTGCCAATCTACATCACACAGCAATCTCAGGATGTGTAAGCTAGATTCATTATGGATGAGACAAAGCCACTGGCACCAACTATATGCAATTCACTCTCTACAGGATGTCCAGGTTGTAGAGGCAAATAAAAGCTGGATCTTCTTCATAAAGAAAAAAAACAACTTGCTGGACCACTGTCTCATCAGGTTCAACCATTTAGTGTATATCCCCACTTATTATCGCATATGCATGTGTAAATGACTGCCAACAGAGAATTCCTGAGCCTGGAAGAGTAAGGCGAAATCTTGTTACCTCGCTATGAACAGCAAGACATGTAGACTTTCTTCACAACTACATTTTTATATTGATCATAGAATCATAGAATTGTCTAGGTTGGAAGGGACCTTTGAGGTCATCTAGTCCAACCATCAACCTAACTGATAAAAAACAACAACCCATCACTAAAGCATGTCACTAAGCACTATGTCAACCCATCTTTAAAATGCTTCCAGGGATGGTGCCTCAACCAACTCCCTGGGCAGCCCATTCCAATGCCTAATAGCCCTTTCAGTCTAAAAGTTTTTCCTGATATCCAATCTGAACCTCCCTTGGTGCAACTTGAAACCATTTCCTCTTTTCCTATTATTCCAAATCAAAGAAAGTCTGTTTGTTAAACAAAACAAAGACAACCAGACAAACAAACAAACAAAAAAGTGTTAATAGGGGTCTTACATACCCGCATGGCTAAACTTCAAGACAGTTTGTATGAATTGCTGTGCACTTCCAGAAATGCTATTTATTTTAAAAATATAAGAGATATTTCTAAACTCAGTCATAAAAATATTTAAATATATTATAAATGTATTCTTTCTGAAAATAGTTGCTTCACTGAGCATAAGTTTCTCTAAAATCTAATGGTAAAGTCTTGATTTGGTAGTCATAATTAATTTGGAAACTGTTAAAGGGTAAAACATATTTCAACACACATTCAGCCAGACTTACAAGGAACACATCTAGTAATACCGTAATTTGTGTAAAGACAACTCTCAAGCAGAAGACAGACAGAAATATAACAAAGGAATCATTCTCTGCCAATTATTTCTCCTGCTCATTTTAGTGTGAAAAACAGCTCAAGCTTGTTCAAGACCACAAAAGGCTGAACACCAAAAAAAGAAACAAACTAAAAACTAACATTTTGGAGGAAATTCTGTCCTTGAAATTTGGAAAAGAAACCTCCCAGACTTACATGTTGAAAATTCAATATTTTTTTCGACACCTGATCTCTATGATTAAGGCATGCTACAATTAACATACCCCTCCAAAAGCTTGTTGTGTTTCAGTAGGCTGGATTTGTCTGCTTATTCCATTCAGATCCAAAGTCATCCCATACATCTGCTCTCTGCATGCCAAAGGACTCCTTCCCACTGCCCAGGCTTTCCCTGGAAACTCAGTGCCAACAAGAACCCAAAAGCAAGCCACAGCAGAGACCTTCGTTCCAGCCCACATGGCCTCTCCTGACTCACCATGGAGAAGTTCGATGTGTCAGACATTTGCCCTTTACCTCTGTCCCCAAATCAGCCTACACTTTCCAAGAGCCCACAGAAGATGCTAGGAGTTGTAGAAAAAGAGATCTCTTTCTTGGATTCCCATGGGATATGATCTACCCCCAGCTCACTGCAACCATGATTTTAATTTGTTTTAAGAAACTCTCACTGATCAATACCAGGAGGCTTTGACTAGAGGCAGAAAAAGCACAGAAAGCTGACTTGGAAAGAGCCTTCAGGTTTCTGAGATAATCAATAGAAATAAACAGCTTTGGGCCATAGAGATAAGATTAAAGTTGCACTATACAGTGAACAGGATGCAAGTGTAAAATGATTTATGGAGCCTCCCAACCATAGCTTGCCTCACCTGCATGTGGAAGTGCAAGTCAAACCCATTCTCTCCAAAGCAGTTTGCTGCTTTTTGCTGTTCCCATTGACCTCAATACCTAAAATCCCCATGACTGTGTCCCAGTGGGGAAAATCACCATAAATCAGTAACTTGGTGGATTTGCTCTGTATTTACAGCAGCAGAGGAGACTTTCAAGTGCTAAAAACCAAGTGTGCAATTAGCAATTCACTGAACTGTCACCTCTCAACTATGATATGGTAGGGCAGGGACACACCCAAAATTCTTGCAACAAAGATATTTTACATCCTCAACACCTATGTGAAGTGTTTGTATAGCTATTTTTCCTACTGTAATTATGGTGAGGTCTGTATTTAAATAACTAGGGGGCCCGAGTATGTGCATGTATACACGTATATAAAAATACCTTGATGACATGAATGAATGAGGAGGGAGAGTAGAAAATAGGGAGGAAAGAAGTGTCACTATGCACAGAAATGTATTTCCAGGACTGGGAGAGAAGAGGTGGGGTGGGAAATGGTATGCATTTATGCCTTGCTCAAAGCTGATTTTGTCACTTGATTCAAGGCAGATTCATTTCCCATTCTGCTGCAATTATTATTTCGCTGTGGCAATTCCTGTTCTAAGGTATTTTTACTCAAGTTTTTGTGAACATCGCTCTACAGCGTTTGGTGTTTCACTCAAAGACTTTTTATGAGGGGAATATTTTTTCATGCTAAAAATATAAGATCAGTTCTGATACTAATTTTAATAAAAGGACTGCATGGAACATAGTGCCTACCTGCTTGATTTTAGTGTGCAAAAGAGGAAGATGCAGCAAAAAAAATAATTTTATTGTAAGTCTGCCTTTTATCAGTGAGAAAAAAATAAACAGACATTAAAATACTTATCACCTAGCTTGTGGCAGCTTGAAAATGACTTGTTGAAAATCAGCTAGTCACCATTTCCATTCCTGGAACTGATGGAGAAAAATAGACAAGAATGAGCCACCTCACCCAAGGTATACATGGGTAGGGTATATTCCCGGCCAAATGGCTTCCCTCACATACAAACCTTAGCTCACCCTGGGGATTGCCTATCTCCTCCCATTGGGAATAGGGACAAAATACAGGATAGATTCTATGTAAGAGAAATTTTCATGCTTTTGAAATGAGTTCTTTTCTTTTGTTCCATTTGCCATACCAAATTCCTTTTGTCTTGTGGATCAACTCAGTATCATTTAACATCATCTGATTGAGATGATTGCCTTGGGATACGCCCAAAAAATTAAGGAAGTGCAGTCCCCTTTTGGGAGTCACCGTTTCTGAAGCACTTGCATGAAGACGGTAGGTATGGGTAAGATGCTGGCTCTGTACCTGTTAGCAAAAAACAGTTACAGGGAGCTCAAAAAAGCCAAGGCAGATAGATGTGTCCTGCAGATAGACTGCAGTTGTACAGTCTTCTGGGGTACAACTGTATAATCTCTTGCTTTTTGTAATCAGCACTGACGTACAACAAAGAAGTGCCCCAGTTATTTCCAGTAGCTTTGGTCATTAACGTCAATAGGTGCTCATATTTGCTTCTGAAATCTGTGTAAGTTGTTTGGGTATTCAAGTATGCAGTTAAGAACCTAACTGCAATCGCTTGTCCTAGAAAAATTCCAGCATGGATTTTTAACATTTTATTTATTCATAGCCAGTAATGATTTTCCTGGTGGCTTGTGGAGGTTGGAAGTTTGATGCAAGAGTGTGTCTTCAGTACATAGGCTTTTCAGGCTGACTCCCTCATCTGTAACACTGAAGCAGAAAATGTGCAAATATAGAGATCAGCAGCAGACAACAGAGATAAAAGGTATGAAACTGAAATTTCAGGGTCAGTAAAATAAAGCATATATAAATATTGAAAAGGATATTCAAATATTAATATAGAGCATTATCTCATTTGTAACTACTGTATGTAAAATGATATGGGTGATATTTAGACTGGCACAGAGAATGAAAAGTTCATGAACACCAGCTCATTTGAACATGTTTTGTTAAATTTAAATTACTTCAGTATTAACAACTGTGTCTTAAAAGTATGTAAAAGAGCATTGACCTGAACGTAGAAACTCATTCATTTCCATTGCATTTTTTGCTATTGAAAGAAAGAGGATTATGGAATAAAATAGAATAAAATGGGAAAAAAAAAACATGGAACAAAATTCCTAAAATCAAATACCAAAAGGACCCAGCCTGGAAAATGCAACATTAATTCTGAAAATTTCTCCACAAAAGGAAAAAAAAATCTTTTGCTGTTTAATTTTTTTAAAAAATACAGTCCCAGGAGTACATAAAATTAGACATAAACATTATGGCTGGAGAGCAGCCCTGAGGAGAAGGACTTGGCAGTGCTCATGGATGAGAAGCTCAATATGAGCCGGCAGTGTGCGCTGGCAGCCCAGAAAGACAACCGTGTCCTGGGCTGCATCAAAAGAAGCGTGACCAGCAGGTCACAGGGAGTGATTCTCCCCCTCTCCCCACCTCAAGTACTCTGTCCAGTTTTGGGCCCCTTGCCACAAGAAAGACATTGAGGTGCCAGAGCAGGTCCAGAGAAGGGCAATAAAGCTGGTGAGGGGTCTGGAGGGTAAGCATTATGAGGAGAAGCGAGGAAGCTGGGGTTGTTCAGCCTAGAGAAAAGGAGACCTTATCACTCTCTACAACTACCTGAAAGTAAATTGTAGAGAGGTAGGGTTTGGTCTCTTCTCCCAAGTCACAGGCGATAGGACAAGAGGAAATGCCCTCAAGTTGCACCAGGGCATGTTCAGACTGGGTATCAGGAAAAAAATTTATACTAAGAGGGTTATTAAGCATTGTAATGGTCCACCCATTACCATCCCTAGAGGTATTTAAAAGATGGGTTGACATGGTTTAGTGATGGGTTTTTTTTAGTCAGAGTTAGGTTGATGGTTGGACTAGATGATAATAAAGGTCCCTTCCAACCTAGACAATTCTATGATTCTATGACTTTGAGGTGTCCCACTACACCTTTGCTTTATGCTTGGCATGGGGCTGGTGTACAGAGTGCAGAGAGGTCTCAGGACTCCTTGGGCAGAGAGGGAGACTTCCATTCCTCAGTGAGTCTTGGAATCTGTGGAGTTAAGTAGAGAAGAAAGGGACATCATTTGATGAACCTGCTGCTTTGTGAGGACCTGGCATGGGTAGATCTGGTCAGACAGTAGGCAAGCGAGTACCTAGAGAAAATCACATTTGGATAAAAGGAACATTTAAAGTTACACAACAACTGAACAAGGGCTTTGATAGTGCATGTTACCAGTTAAGGACTTCAGATGCTTTTTTTTTTTTTAAGCCATGCATAGGCAGCATTTTTCTCATTCCACTTGATGGAATGGATGTATGAAGCCTAATACACGTACATACACACACACACATAAAGCATGAAGCAGAATGGAAAAACAACAGTGGCCAAAAAAAATGGGAGAAAAGTTGTCGAATTTTGAAAAATACAATAAAATGTATGCAATTAAAGCTCATCTCAGAATCCATGTCTGTCCTGTGTCACTGACCACAGTTACGATTTCTTCCTCTCACTTTCCCACCCCTTCTGCCCAGGAAGAAACCAACTGCCTGACTCTTCTCTCAACCAATGGAGGTTATATACCTGTAGCCCCTACGTGCAGGCTCTATACATAGCGAGGACCTTGAAATCTAGTGGTCAATTAGTTTCATGAAAAGGTTTTCACGACTTCTCCGAAACCCCTGTGGAGTAAATGCAGCCAGCCTGGGAGAGCAGCAGCTGTACTGAAACCTCCAAACCTAAATTAACTGCAGCCCTTTCTTCACAAAGGGCTCTGAGAGGTTCAGAGCATGCACCATCCCTGCAGCACATCTAGGCTTCTCAAGGAGAGTGTGCCTCTAAAAAGCAATGGGGACCATCCTTGTCCCTTCAGAGCAAGAAAGCACAGTTTGGTTCCACGTTAATGGGCAGATAACATGATATCTATTTTTCACTGAAAAAGGGAAATGCAGGATCTCCAATATATTTGACTCTTTGCTGTGTGCAGCCACATTGATGTTAAGGAGATACGTCATTTGCTTTTGTATCTGGGAGCAAACCAGATCTTGCTTTGTGTCCTTGGAAGCTCTCACATTTTCCTCTGAAAACTCTGCAATCTTTTTTTTTTCCAAATCAGAGGAAGGTACTGTCACTTCAGATCTGGAAAAAAAAAAAAATAAAAAAAAAAACCCAAAACCACATGAGATTTCCTCCTCCACTGTAGCAAACAAGTTTAAGAAACACAGCAGTTTCGTGCCCAGCAGAATTAATAAAACATGGTTACCTAGAGCTTTGCATCATCTTTGGAGCTATCCCAGCTGTGCCCTTCACAGCACTGCTCCAGTAGAACTCTTCTGTCAGGATAGTGCTTTGCAGGATCTGATCCAGGTTAGGAGATAAAGTTTAAATAAAATAATAGAAGCTTTGTTATGGACTTGCCTTAGTGTTGATTTACTCATGTCATGTTGGATCCAAGCCACAGCTATCTCATAAGACAAAACAAAGAAGCGTTTTTTTAAAGTCATAATGTTGTTATGTACTTTCTCTATAATTATAGATCAAATTCACAGATGAGTCCCTACATTTGAGTTCCTAGAGGTCCTGGGGATTCCCAGATTGTAGAATATCTGTTTATGTCAAATGATTATCAGCACCATGCTGTGGACTCTGCAGGGAACTGGCTTTGACAGTTTATCAATATTGAGAAACTAGGGAAAGATACCCTGCTGTCCAGCATCATTCCGCCAGGAAAACTTGAGGAGTTAATTATTTAAATTAGCTGGTGGAAGCTTTCTTTTTGCAGTGTCTGCATCTTTCAGAGGCCACTATTTGCTCTACAGGAATCATCCCCTCAGATGGTTCTCCTCCATCTGAGGATGAATATTTGTAGTGACTGTTCCAGGTTCTGTCTCCTCCACCATCATAGATCAACCCAATACTTTCAATCAAAAACAGGCTGTCATGTATGGTCTTCTATTCCAACAGGATGTCAAGACTAAAGAGCATGTCACGGCATGCCGCTGCATATTGGTGACAAAAAAAAGTCCCAGCAGGATCTACCTGCCTGAATCCAAAGGGCTAAAGCTGCAGCTTCTCTCTGTGTGCTCACTAAGAAGCTTCTTAGACAGAAGCTGATAATCCAAAGGGGTATAACTACCACACATTTTCTATGGCTTACTGCCTTCTGTCATGTCTCTAGGCATTAGCAAACTCAGTATACATCCCAGTTCATCCAAAACATCTTTGAATGCCGTATTTGAACATTTCCTACTGTGTTTTATTACTGCACAACAGCAACGTGCAAAGCACGAATGCTTGGATACGCCTTTGTTAGTTCTTTGAAAGACTACAGACCTCCTGCCTGCTAGTCTGTTCTCTGAATGCTTTTCCACCAGACTCACAAGCTTCCCTTTAGTCCATTTCCATGGCTACTGGTATTCTGCTGAATATTTTTCAGACCTCTCTGAGCCAGATGTCTGACTTTGGAACCTCTTCATCCTATTTACTACAAAATACATTAAAAAAGGGACCAATGCAGAATGCCTTGTGTATCACCCTATTTTGGCTGCTGGATAGGCCTAAAGTGGGTATTGGAATCCACATCATGACCACTGTTTTGCAAAATAGCAGCTGGCTTTTAGAAAAAAACACACCTCTATGCTTCAGATGGCAAGTGACGTAAAAAATTTTTATAGGGATGTACCACTCATGCCCTTTAGACTAACACTTATTTTGGCTATGTTGCTTCCACTTCATGCTGTTCTTTTCCATTCTGTCATGTTTGTCAGAGTTGCTGACAGATGGACTGATGTCTTTGTCCCCAAATTATCAGGAAGATTCTTCTGTGACTTTTTCTTAGGAGAAAGAAGGAATGTAGATACATATTGAGGTATTTTGGGGGGAAAAAAAAAAAAAAAAAAAAAAAAAAAAGAAGATGTAAAGTTGTGATGTATTTTAGCTGTACATCCTGGTATAAAGTGTTCTCTTTAGTAAGAGGAAACTTTTTTGAACAAGCTACATGTCAGGTTTCAGCTAAACTTGAACCTTCCATTGTGAATATTATCAGTCAGAGCTGGCAGCAGCCTACATCACTGTCTGCTAAGCTGACTGAACTGCCTGGAGGGAGATCACCAGGATCATTTGACTCATCCCGCTCCTCCCTTCCCAAGTGATCTCAAAGGGATGGAAGCAGATAATAATTCATGACCGCTAAGCATGGAGGGATTTAGGGGCATTCCATAGAGCTCAGAGCTATCCCCCTATATTCATACTTAATATATGTGGGCAGATGCTGGGCCAAAACCTGTATGGTGAAGACCCATAAGGTGAAGATCTGAAGCTCCATCTCTTGCACTCAGTATACTGTCTTATCCTATATAGCTCACTGGCTGAGCAAAGCAAAGGCACATATAAAACCACAGACACCCAGACCCACCCCAGTTCAGATGCGTGAATGACAAACATCTGAATGACAAACAAAAAGATGCTTCTGCTTTCCTAAAAAAAAAAAAATAGAAAGCATTATGGGATATGGAGTAATCATTCTGCTCTCTTTGAAGCTCCTGAAGTGCCAGCAACAACACACGATAAACTATGACACTTCTGGTAACCCAGAGCATTAATAATAGGCAAGGACCAAGCAAATTGCCTTCAGATTAAAATACTGGAAGTCTCCCAGTGGATGCATGATGAAGACCTTGCTGGAACGCATGCGACATAGATAAACATTGCTGCTCAGCAAAAAATAACATCAAAGTAATAAATTAAAGATGCACTTCATATTCTCCACTGCTTGCCTAATAAGCTAAATCACTTTAAAGGTCTATTTGCAAATCCCATGACCAGCCTCATAACTTTATCCTGTCTCTTTCCTTTCCACTGTGAGCTGCACCAGGCTTGAAAGTTCAGCTTTGGCAGAGAGATGCCAGCTCAGGCTCGGTAGCTGCTGAAGAGAAAAGAAAACCTCTCCCAGGAAACTACACCACTTACATTTGTTGCTGGGAGGATGATGAACTGCTGATTGAAAAGAAAATCTTCAGACTTCCAGAGCTGTTTCAGAAATTACAAGACACCAAAAAAAAAGAGTTCATCAGTATAGAAGCAAATTTTTTGCCCTCTTACTTTTCTTTATTACTATATTTTAAAACTCAGCATTTTTCCTTGATCTATAGATTCATAATTAAAACTGGGGAAGGTGAACTTTTCCCATGTTCATTTCAGAATGCTTATAATCTTCCACAAATAATTCTCTTTTTTAAAGGAAGGAGGATGCTAAGAAGAATAACAGCTTGTTGTCTGTATATAACAACAGCAAACCCAATACTTATAATACTTCATGCATGCTGTGTGTCTGCAAAGCACTGCAAAATAATCCATCATTATTGCTTTTATTGTCTTTTATTCTAGTAAGAAATGACTTGTTTCAGCAAGTGCAGGGAGTTTAGTCCTAGATTTCACTGGTTTCTGCATAATTTAAATTAAATGTTAATTTAGGTATTATAAAAAGTACAGAAGGTACTGAGTACAATATTAAATTTTCATGAAGAAAAAACCTGTCTTTTACTTCCAGATGTATCACCCTCGTGTAATATCTCTCGTGTAAACTGTATGAGGCAGACACAAGCACAAACACAGAAATTACGGAGCAGGCCACATTTAAATAAATTACTGTTTGGAGACCTCCTTCCATCTTAGATTCAGATGTTTTAGAAGTGGATATAACAGTCACAAAATTCCAAAGCAGGAGGAGAAAATGATGGAAGGGTTTGAAATGAATTAATTTGAGCTTCATTATACAACCCTGAGATAGCTTCTGAAGAAAAAACAACTCAATCAGCAAGCTGGAAGAGTACGGAAAATATTGTTTTTTAAAAGGATGGAAAAAGACATAGAAAAGACATTTACCTTAAATGAAGGTAAAACTGGAAGTAAAAGACTTTCCAAATGTATTTTGCAGGGTATATTTCATAGCTGCCTTATCAGATTTTTCAAAGATGGGAGAAGGAAGGAGAGAATTGAAACACTGCAAATGGAAATATAGGCACTTACAACCCAACAAATAAACAGTTAAGAGGTGCTGAGTAAGTATTTGCTAAAGGTTACTGGAAATTACTAATATTTCAACTGAGATGGGGGAAAAACAGAAAAAATAATTTACAGAATGCTTTCTCCAGTTTCTCTAAAATCCTGACAGCTCAGACAACAGTGTCATCATCTGTTGCACCATTAATGAAACAGCCTTAAACACTGAAAGTGAGAGTTTAGCCAGGAAAATGATTCTACTTTGTGACTCAGTAGCAGGTGTACTAACACCTACTAGCCCTAGCACACAAACCAAAATTCACGGTGATGCAAGCTGGCACCAGTAAACCATCACTAAGGCGAATCTCTAAATTCCAGGCTGTTTGTCCTCCTAAAGTCTGTTTTCCCTGCACAGGGAAGCACAGGCACATCTCATTCATGGGACAACCAGTCACCCAGAGGGACCCAGAGGAAGATGCAAGAAAGAAGAATGACACAAATTACATTGAACAGCTAAATGAAAAGAAAGAAAGGCAAAGGGGTGAAGGTAAAGGAGGACAACATAACATTTGAAGATAATTAAGAGCTTTTTAGAACATAAGCTCTTCCAAATGTTAAAATGTTTTCATTAATGTCAAAGATTCACTTTAAAGGCCAATATTTTCATTAATATTTCTTATCTTTAGTTATTAAAAATACAGCAATTCACTCTTTAATTGACCAGTTTCCGGTTTAAACTCTTTCTCACTTGTCAATCTCAACAGTTTAATTAAGACATTCCATATTACCCCTGTATGGGATAATTTCATCCTGTTGCCACCGCACGTTTGCTGGTGTTCATCCTCAGCTTTATCCAAGGAAGAGATGTGGCACTGTTTGTCAGCACCTGTTTGTTTCATCTAAATCTGCGAATTTCCTTGTAATGACTGTAATTTCTCTCCTTCTGCTCTGCAGCTCACTCTTCATCAGGGTTCAAGCACCAGCCATGAACTTTGCAGGCTGTCAGGATAAATTTTCATGTGGACTGGGGGTTTGCACATTTATCAGGAGAGAGAAACTCCTATTGTTTCTCAAGTTGTTCACTCTTTCCTCTGTCTACTGTTGATCCCTTTCTTTCTTCCTTATTTAAACATTTTGTAGATGCTTCATCCTTCATGTTCCTGTACAGGACTGTGAGAAACGTTGAATTTCTGTTTTGTAGAATGAAGCAAAACATTTCCGTTCAGAAGTGCTTTATCCTAAAAAATTGTAACCACCAATAAGTCTCCAGGACTTTGTGACAGTCCTGCTATTATTTCACAGGGGTCCACAGGTGTGGATTTATAATGGGAGGAGAGTTAAAAGGGACTCTACACTACAGAGCAGCAGGATACAGCGTATGGATTTTTCAGTTGTTACGGTGTTGGTAGGCTCTGCCCTCGCTCAGATGAGTGCTGCTTGCACTCCAAGCGATCTAAAAAGAGTACACTTGGCAAAGGCACAGAGTCCAGATTAGTAGGACCTTTTGAGAGCCTGTGCCTTTCAAACTGGGCTTAGTACCACCCTAGTACAGCATCATGGCTTGTGGACTTGTTGGCCAACTGACTTATGCAGCCATGCAAACGTAACAAAACCTAGAGGCAGTGTAGGCTCATCCTGATTCATGATACNTGAGTGCTGCTTGCACTCCAAGCGATCTAAAAAGAGTACACTTGGCAAAGGCACAGAGTCCAGATTAGTAGGACCTTTTGAGAGCCTGTGCCTTTCAAACTGGGCTTAGTACCACCCTAGTACAGCAACATGGCTTGTGGACTTGTTGGCCAACTGACTTGTGCAGCCAAGAGACCATGCAAACGTAACAAAACCTAGAGGCAGTGTAGGCTCATCCTGATTAGTGATACCTTACGGCCTATTGCTAAAAGCTTGTAATTAGGTCATTGGCACTGAAAACAATCAGCCAGTAATACAACTTCCTTGAGGAAGTCAAATTCATGGCCCGTTTCCTATGAAGCTGGGAGCCTGGTCTGGGAAGCGTTAGATTTTCCAAAAAGTTTGGTTTCTTAACTTCTGGTTTCTTAAACTCCCAGGCGGCATTACCAAGCACATAAGACTGTAAACCTCACAGGACTTTATTGCTGTTGCTTCTTAACATCCCAGCCCACAGTGGGCTGTAAGAAGTGGCAAATATTTGATTTTCTTGAACGAAAGTTCTTCTGTGAGGATCTGTTGTGTCCCACTACCCTTTGTAACAACACAGGGTCTGATCGTTCACCAGGTGTGATTTTGTTTCTGCTACAAAGGATGAGATTCAGCCACCCAACTTTCTGAGAGTTAGACCCTCTGAAGCAAGAACCACCTCTTGAATGGATGCCCATGCTGCTGACTAGGAAGGTCTCCTGGGGACCAGCCTCTTGTGTTAGCTCTCACTAAGGTGCCTCAGGCTCAGCAGGATGAGCTTGGGCTTCCATGTTTGCAAACGTGTTTAAAAAGAGCTCTCCCAAAAGGACAGATTTCACATGAAACCAAGTCCTGAAGTCCTTCTATAAAATGCACATCAAAACAAACTTATTGAACACAAACTTAGGTCATTTCATTAACATCAAGCATAATCTGATATTTTGGATTTAATATATCTTCTTAGTTTCAAGTTCACTATTCAGTATTCTCCTGAGTAGGGATATGTTTCTGCACATATTGAAGAATTTTCCTGGTGATATCTTCTAATTTCAAAAAAGTCTTTGACCCTAGTACAAATGCAAGCAACAACTTCAGGACAGTCTCAAAGAGCCTGTTGCACAGATTACATGGTTTTTTAGGATATCATAGGATTTCCCAGTCATCAAAAGCTGGAAAATTTATTGTACAATTGTGTGTCCTCACAACCTAATGGCAAACCTACACTAAAAAGACTTGCCTGAAATCAAAACATCAAGGAGTCTACACAGTATAGATAATTTTAAGCTACGAGAAGTATTTTTATCTGATGCTTTATCTGGTGATTTTTAGACTGTCTGAACCAAGTAGTCTAAATTATCTAAACTGGAGTTCAGTTACAGATGGATCCTGTACCTTCTCCTGAAGTTGGAACTGTATTTGTTCAACACAACCCATAAAAATCTACATTAAAGTAAGAAGTAATCTTTTTTTCATATGCCCTCAGGTCTTACTTTGTTTTGTTGTACTCTCAGAGCTCACTTGTATTCAATGTTATCATAATATTTATTCATACAGCAGCATCTCCAGCAGGCTGATTCACAATACACAAAAGAGTAAATAATCAAGTGATAATTTTCTATTAAAAAATTCCCTGTCAAGGAACCAAGCCAAAGTATCAGTACTGGCAAAAGAATTCTTTCTACTTTCATCTGTGGACATCAAACTGAACTCTTAGTTTATTGGTCTGGAGAGAAACGTGTGGCCGGTGTGGAAAAGTAGGTCTAGCTCTGAAGTGACTTTATTTTAAGGCATGTTCACATATAAATTTTACACAAACATTTCCTCCAGAAATGATCTGTTGATTAAAACATACCAAATCAACATTCAGCCCCTCAGTCCTGTATAGCAGGAAAGAGCATAAAGTTTTCACCAACGGATCATAGGATTACAACCTTAGTTCAGAAAGCACCCTACAACGATAAGGATGAAAGGGAATACACATTGGCTTGGCTGGCTAAATCTCCTCCTACCCTCAAACAAAATACAGTAAAAGCTGAAGTAGGGCAAGTTCATATTCTCTGCACTTAAATCCAGGACACATACTAAGAGTTTTTACGGCTATTCACAGATGATCTCAAAGAAAAGGAATTTTAAGAGAAATTCCTGCTATTCACTTTTACCTTGCAGGCAGCAATGTTAGGACATTTGGGGGGTTTATGAGCTTGCAACACTTCAGCCCCAAAACTGATTTTCTCTGCTGCCTGCCAACAACATTCACAAGTCATCTCTGACCCAACATGTAAGGCAGTTGGCTTGATCTCAAGGTTAAGGAGCCCAAGTTCTGGCATCATTTGGGACAGGAACTTGCCACTCTCCCAGGCAGGAGGAAAGACTGCTGCATCAGGCTTAACGTAAGGCAGGACTGCAGTCTTCAATAACTCGTTATCATCAAATACTAGCCCTGGGCTTGGACAACATTAAAATCAGCTCTCTGCCACTATTACCTGTGAATTAATACTTTCTTTCTTGAACATTAGGTACCTGGGGTATCCCTACATATCTGGCACTACCTATCTGGTAAAGAGGTCACCTCAAAGGAAATGAAAACTGTTACACATTTTCAGACTCAAAAAATAAGAGGTGATACAGTTCAGCACAGGTTGCAAAAGCGTACCAGGTAAAGAATATATTTCTCCCTGCAGGCATTCCTGCTTGCAACTGGCAATGCCAGTCTGCTGATAGAGCTCTTTATTTAATTTCTGAGTATCTATAGCTGAGGAGATTGGCAAGGATTACTTTCTGTAATAAAAAATTGCTTCCTTCCACACAGCCCAAGTCTAGTCACTTAATTTAAAATCCAAGCAAGAACACTGTCCCAGTTAAAATATAGAATTTGCAGAGTCAAAGCAATTTCTCTCTTCTCACAGACTGTGACGGTCTTGGGACAGACAGACAAGAAGAGTGCACGCTGATGCCTTTGTGCAGCCAGCCATTCCAAACACCAGGTCCCATGAGACATTTTGTGCCACGGTCTTCACTTGTCAGTACCTTCTCTTGCTCAGTTCTTCACTCCTTGTGCTATAAGAAGGCAGTTAACATATCTTTAAAAATCTTCTCCTCAACACAGTATTCCCATGAGGCAACGCCAATCAACAAAATCCTTCAGAAACAGGGTTGGATAATGAGCTGTAAGTTGTGTTACTCAACACCTTCCTATGACCCCTCATAAGTATAACCAATCACCACAAAAGCTTCTCTATTAGGCACTGTCCTGAACTATCTATAATAGTACCCAAAGACAATGATCCAACAAATTCCCGAAGTAGCCTCTTCCAGTTCACCTCTGAACATCTCTTTCACTTGTTAAGCTGATTAGTTCCTATCCAGTTGCACAGAACGGTGTTCACCATTCTAGTTTTATCAATCGATTTAAACACTGAAAATGGTTGTCATGTCAGCACATTGATCTTCTTTTCTAGAAATAAAAGCAGACTTCTCTTACAGAATCCAAAGCTTTTATCATTTTTGTTTCTATTTTCTGTACATCTCTTACATATTCTCATTCTACTTTACAGGCTGGTACCAGTACAACAACTGAGGTCTCACCAGCACAGGGGAGAAACCTATCTTTATTTTCATGCACTTTGTACATTACACTTTTGGTAATACATCCCCAGAAAGGATCCAGTTTGTACTCCACTCCAACTCTCAAACTCTTTTTCACAGCACAGCTGCACTGGCAGATATTTCTCATTTTATAGCTGCCTTTTACACTTCTCTTTCCTAGCCACAGTTCTTTGCTCTTGCCTTGGTTGAACTCTTTCTTGTTGTTTTTGGATCACTTCTCCCATATATCTAGATTATCTTGAATTAAAATCCTGCCCATCAAAGTGCTTTCAATTTATTTTCTTAAATAAATTTTATTTATTTATTATTATTATTATTATTATTTTATTTATTAAATTTAATTTTCTTACCAATTTTGTTTCATTTGAAAAGATTATAAGCATTAGTCATATTCCATCCTCTAAGTCATTAATGTCTATACTGAGTAAAACAGACAGACCTCTGCAGGACTCCACTTAAAATGCGTGGCTAATTTAAGATAGAATCATTCTTAACAGTTTCTAGAATAATTTTAATGCAATTATTCACCCAACTCATCATCGTTTCATCTGGATCATATTTCCCTAACTTCTTACGCAAGACAGTGCCAGAAGTCATACTCGGGTCAAGATATATCATACCTTTTACTTCCCCTTAATCAGCCAAATAGATGGTTTAACATGACTTGTTCTTGACTAATCCATATTAGTTGGCATATATCACCAAATTATTCTCTGTGTGGGCCTGTAGAGTGCTTTATTCACCAGGTCCTCCTTTTTCTCCCTCTTAGAGATCTGTGTGATGTCCTTCACCTGCCCTCTGGAGCCTTCTTTGCCAGGATCTCTGAGAGGTGCTTGCAGGTGGGTCAGAGACTGCTACAGTTCCTCCGTGAGTAAACACCATAAGGGCCTCTTTGGGACTGGCTAGCTAAAATGCCTCAAGTTTACTTGAACAGAAGTATTCTTTATCATGACCTTTTATTTTTCTGGTGTAAACTTGTATCCCTAGGTTGCAACTCCTTACGTTAAGTATCCACTCACTGTTAATCTTTTGGGAAAAACTGAAGCCAAAAATAAAAGTCATAGGCCTGCCCATTGTCATCTGTTGTGTTTGTGTCTTTCCTTCTCCTGCCTTCATACAGCCTTTTCTTGATGCTTTTCACAAGCCCCCACCAGACAGAATGTGTTTTGTGCAACAACCTCTCTATCCTTTCCTCCTGTGTACTTTACCCGAGTCCAAGAACTAAACAGGCTATAGCAATCAATTTCTGGCTACAAAAATGGACATATTTGAGAGCTTCATCTTAAATGATCATTCATGTAAGTACCTGCTTTTCTTCAGTATCTATTGTTTTTAAGTGCCTGTGTCTGCGTTCTGCATCCATACAAACAAAGGGCATGCTCTGTGTAGCAGCTTTTTTGGATGCAGCCTGCTGCAGCTGACGCTGTAGTGGATAGCAGTTAAAGCACACCAAAAAATGCCTAAAATGCAGTTTTCCATGTAAATTCATATAGGCACAAATGGATCCACTTAAGCTCCGTTTTGAAAAATTAACCCATACCGTAAGGTAGCAGAAATGAAAGCAACGGAGCTACTCCTTCTGGCTGGGTGGAAGTATATGTCTAAAATAGCAAAGGAAAGACATTACTGGCATAGAGTACGTTAATAGAATTAACATTTCCAGACTAAGCCTATTATCTCTGCAGTTCATTCTGTCAATCTTAAAAAATTGTAAAATCTTATTTTCTCTAAATCATGCATTATGCAGTGGTTATATAAGATTTAGGCACCTCAAGTTTTACTGATCAACAAGTCTTAAGGACTAGCACCAGTCAAACATTCTCCTATGGAATACTTTTTCCACCAAAAAAAAAAAAAAAGTGTTTTGACAAAATGGAGCCTTTCTGTAGGCACATATCACTTGAAGTGAAATTTCATTGGGAAAAAAAAAAAAGAAAAAAAAATTATTCAGTCCTCTGGGGACAATCTACTGATGTAGTTCTTTCAGTCCTTTTTGAAACAGAAGGTTTGAGTCTTCAGCTTGAAATGACATTTGATTTTGCAGCATCATGGTATTAAAAAGCAAAAATTACTCAAAGCACTTTATTGTTATCACTGAACTAAAACACTCAAGCACATTTCCAAATATTTCTTAATTATTTTTGTGGGAAGTGTCAAAATCTGACAGGCTCAGTTTAAAACAAAATTTAACATTTTGAAAATTCCTGCAAAAAGGACGATCTGGTTCTCTCTTCCTTTTCAGTGGAACTGCCTCAAATAATATTTCAGTGGAAATACATTAAAAAGACACTCATGAACTCCAAAGTTTCGGTGTCGCCAGCTGGACAGTGGCTTCTTATTTCTGACACTCTGCTTGTGTTATTGTGTCATGCAGCACTTGCAACTTTGTCAGTGGCAAAAAAAAACCCTACCTTTGGGAATCGACCCTCAGGAGATCTTCACTGTCAGTTGGGAATCTCTGGAAACAAAATCAGTTTTCCTTCATCTGTGCTGAGCCAGACTCCATCTTCACATGCTTAGGACAATTAATTGTTAAAGATATTATAGTTTTTAAATTTAAATTATTTAATTATTCTGCTGTTTAATTACTGCTGTTAAAAACAGCAATAATTAATATCCTAATTATCTTTTGAACTAGATTCCATCTTCAAATATCTTTTGTTTCTTGCAAAAGGATAGGGTTATCAGCTACTAAGGAAGAGCTTTGCTGAAAATTACGTAGGCATGGATTTACACTGGGTTTCCAAAATGCAAAAGAGTGAAATATCCTATGTTTGCATAATCCAGATTTGTAGACAAAGACAAAAACATAAAATTTATTATGACAAAGTAAGAGTTAAACCCATAATTTCACATTAGGAAATAGATTACAAATGTAAGGGCCTAAAATAGAAAGTGGTTCTCCAGACTTTATTTAACAGTGATATATTTCCTTAGTCAATTCAGCATCTTAATTACTTTACAAAACAGACAATGCAGACCCCATTCCCTGGTTCACCTCATTGCCAATTTCCCATAGACTCTTGCCAGTACTTCATCATTCTTTTTGCAGTTGCTAGGTGGCTGTTAGGACCAGCATAGAGCCAAAGACATAGATTTATTCTCTCTCCTGCATGTCAAAGCCTTGATTAATCTCTGTCAGCTGCTTTTCACCCTCATGGAACTTGATTGTCTGCAACTAGGCTTCAAAATGCCATGTGCAAACTGTAAGAGACAAGGTACTATCTCATCTGCCCTGTTGTCTTGCTCTTGGGCTCTTCTCTTTCTTTCTAGGATTTTTTCACCCGCAGTCTCTTCATAATTTCTACTTCCAAGATATTTTTTTTCTCTTTCTGTTCATAATATGCTCAAGAAATTATGGTACATATAACTTGTTATAGCCAAAACATTTATCTCCCAGTGAACACTACAGACAGCCTATATGTGACTTGCTAATTTGGTTGGGATGGATCTCGCATTAAGAATGGTTTTATCAAGTAATTTCCTTCATTATTTTTAGGAGTTCTGCTATTACATCTTTCCAACTCTGTATTCTTAACATGGGGTTTTTCAGCAGGCAGCTGAACAAGCTGTATATGAATATATGAACATATGCATACTCATTCCCTCCCACTCATGTGCATAGCTTGGAATCTTAGGCACTCAAATGACAAATTGCATCTGCAATTACCTGTCTTTCACATGAAGTACAAAGAGCTGCACAAATCATGAAGCTTGGACAACAGTACGAAATACCTTATAGGTACTTCATTTGCTTGTTTGAGATATTCCTTTCAGGTATATTCAGCAAACAAACTCATTTACCAGTGCTTTGCATTTTAAGATAAGTTTTCCTGAAGTATGGCGTTAAATATTTCAACACAGACCCTATTTTTGTTTCTTTAAATAACTCCATTTTAAAACATGAACAGTGGTGTTCATATTCACAGAAAAGTTGAAATATATATATATATTAAAAAAAAAATAAAATAAAAAAAGCTGCCTGGCAGCTATTTTTAAAGAGCAAAGACCAAAAAACAACTTTTGATTTCCTGTTTCAAGTGGGTGGAATTAATTTTTCATCTGAAATGTTTTCCATTCAGACACTAGAAAAGTATATTTAATGCTATTGCAATTACAAATTGATTCATTTCCATGCTGCTACTATTGACACTCATTTATGCAGCCCGCATAGGAAAAAATAATAAATGCAGTTTTAAATAAGCTGTTACAGTTTAAGTCTGAATAAAAAATCAGGCAGGTAACAAACACACTGAGCCGTTAAAATACACAATTACTGCAAATAATATTTTAGCAAGAAAATATTTCACCGTGTTTATTTGAGAGTCTAATGACTCCTTAAACAACCTTTGCTGAGTACTGGGGTTTTTTTCATTCCTACTCCAAAGCAATTATAATGCTGGTGGCCAGATGCTAGTGAATCACTAGCACTGGGTTCAGAAGTTCAGACTTTCCCAGTCAAGCAGTTTGCCCAAGTTGTTCATAACACACATGCCCTCAACAGAAGGGGCTCCACCAAAGTGCATACATAGTAAGGCTGAATAGCCACTTCTTGGACTAGGGGATCTTTGAAGGTCCTTCCCAACTCAAATCATTCAACGATTCTTGAAAAAAGCAGCCAGGACACCAGGTTTCCAGGCTGACTTTGCTAACAACAGATCCAGATTTTTCCATAAGTCCTTGAAATATATTGTACTGTGTGAAATGGGTGGAAAATGTGGCCATTTTCATGGTTTATGTTTTGCTGAAGGTCTTTCAGGTGAGTGTTATCACTGTGGGTTAACCCCAATAGGCAGCTCAGCCCCACATGGCAGCTCACTCATGCCCCCCCCCAGTGGGGCGGGGGAGAGAATCAGAACAGTAAAAGGGAGAAAATTCATGGATTGAAATAAAGACAGTTTAACAGAAGAAGTAAAGTGGCTTTCCTGGATCTGGCTAAACATCGTCAGGCAGATAAACAAGTAATCAGGACTTTGTCATCCCTAATGATTACTTGGGAAGACAAACACCATAACTGGAAACATTCTCCTTCCTCTTTCTTCCCCATAACTTTTATTGCTGAACACAACACCATATGGTGTGGGATATCCCTTTGGTCAGATGGGGTTGGCTGTGGTGGTTGTGTCCCCTCCCAACTTTGTGTGCACGCCAGATGACCCACTGGCAAGGCAGTGTGAGAAACAGACAAAAGTCCTTGGCTCTGCAGTAGCACCATTCAGTACTAACTAAAATATCTGCCTGTTACCAACACTGTCTTGGTCACAAATCCGAAACATAGCACCATAAGAGTTACTATGAGGAAAATGAGCTCTATCTTAGCCAAATCCAGTACAGCTATGGAAGGGGTACCATCTATCTCCTGCTAGTGTCATTGTCTTCTGTGGAGACCAGGACAGACCTCCTCCTCTTCTTCGTGGAGGAGGGGAAGGACTAATTAGCAAGTTTTTAATTTCTTGAGTTACCCTACTTAAGTGTCAGTTAAGGCACTACTCTAGTTTCTACCAACTGAGGTCAATTAGAGCCTAGGTGTAAGGGGGCTTTAGTGATGAAAGGTTCATAGTGACAGCTAGATTAAATCCCTGAGAAGGTATGCTTAACAATCTGTGGTCTCTGCACTTCACCTAATATTGTACCTCCCCTAATCCTTAGAATTATAGAACTATAGAATAATTTTGGTTGGAATAGACCTTTAAGATCATCGAGTCCAACCCTTAACACTGCCAAGTTACCACTAAAACACGTCTCTCAGTACTGCATCTACCCATCTTTCAAATACCTTCAGGGATGGTACCTCACCCACTTCCCTGGGCAGCCTGTTCCAATGTTTGGTAAACATTTCCAGTCTAAAATTTTTTCCTTATCTCCAGTCTACACCTCCCCTGGTGCAACTTGAGGCCATTTCCTCTTGTCCTATTGCCTGTAACTAGGGAGAAGAGACCTCACCTTGTTACAACCTCCTTTCAGGTAGTTGTAGAGCTATAAGGTCTCTCCTGAGTCCCCTTTTCTCCAGGCAATGACCTTACTTGTAAGGATTATGAAATGGTCTGTGTCTATACAGGACCTAGCACATAAAGCTTTGGGTAATAAAATGGCTCTGGGGTAGAGGTTTACACTGTGCCTCTCCTAACTTTATTTATCTGTGAGGACTAAGGGTCACAGCAAGCATTGCCTCCCTTACACGTTCCTGTGGCTCTGAACTTGGGAGGAACGAGATGCCCCAGAGCTTCTCAGCAAAAGGTGGTCTCTCCATGGTTGTGTCACTGAGTCAGTACAAAAGTAGGTGGGAGCCTGTATAAGGCTCTACAATCATGTCCTTTTAGATGTTTCTCCATTTAGAACTTCAACATTTGCTCATGACTCTTTTAGATTTCTGTAATTCTGGTTTTGCACCATTTGGCATCTTAAATACCACTTACCCTGAACTTCAATGTCCTTTGATTCCTAGTATTTAAACCTCAACCACAGCATTAATATGAAAATTCTCAGATCAGTTTCTTTCTCCTTGGGAAGTCCTGCATTAATTTATGGTGAAATGACAATTCACAACCTAATTTAAGGAACGGACACTTTCCAAACTGTCTGTAAACCCACTCCCACACACCTCTCAGAATTTATGTCATGCAGCATTTGGTGCAATAGCTGTTTCTCTGTGGATGGTACAGCAAGGGTCTACAATCTTGACCCTTTTTATAAGAATTAGCATACACAATACAAGCATTGCTCTGTGCTTAATTTACATCCACAGCTAATAATTTCACCAGGCCTGACAGGGAAAGATATTTATTGCAGCTTACCAGCCTTGAAGACAATGGAAATGGAGACTCGTGAAATGTGCTTCTACAACAGAAGATGCAGCCAAATGAGAGTAAAACAATAAATTTGCACAAGTAACCAGACCAAAGAATGAAGAACTAGTTGCTGGAAGAACGAATATCTGATGAATTTGGTAAAACGTCTTACAAGTTCTCTATAAACATGAAAAAGCTGATTACAAAAGATAACAGTTTTCACTGAAATTCAACTTCTTCACTTAGCAACAACATACCCAGGGTCGTCTTCTAGCTTTTATGTTCATGTTGTGGAAGAGTACAAAATTTCTTCTCATCTAAACCAGACAAACAAAATATGACAAAGTAGATAAAGAAAACAACACTATTACACTTTAGAGTCCTTGTGAATGGAGAATACCTTAGGAATTGTCCACTGTTTCACCCACACACTTGGTCAAGCACCTTTCTGTCCCACCCATTCTGCTGCTTTGCCAGCACCCAAATGACGTTGTGAAGACAATAATCCTTCTCTGCTTCAACAAAGTACCTCTAAAGAAACCTCTAAAGAAAATTCAATTAGTATGCCAGTGCTGCAGGAAGCCACAAGCACCTTGAGGGTTCAATCAGTTGGCTTCACATGGGTTTGGAACGAATTGCCTGTGTAAGTTGCTTTGCTGTATTTAATGAGTGGAAGCATTATTAGAAGCGAATGTTACACAGACAAGTGCCCATTCCTGAAATTTGTTTAAACAGAAGAGTGCTTCACCCTGCTGATCTGACATTTCTCATTTCATGTAATCACTAATGCTCAGCAGAGATAACATCATCTATTCATTGCTCGTATTCTATGTAGGATTGATGGATATAGAGTGCACCTAGAGGATATCACTGAACAACAAACACAACTGCTGCAACAGAGTGATGAGTCTTTGTCCTTTTCCCTTGTTTTGATAGCAAGTATCTTATACAATGTAGCAAACATTTTCAGGTTTTTATGTAGTTTACCTAGAGGTTCTTCAAATATTGTAAATTTCAGAAGTCTTGAATTGTAGGAAAGCGTGAACAACCATTCATTTTGTCAGACTGGCCCTCTCTTGACTACTTTGGCATAATCACTACTTATTAAAATCAAAGATAGACTCTTAAGTTATTGAAGTCCTTCAGCGTTTGCTTATGTGACTGCCTCTTTTCACTAGTAAAGTGTTAATCTCCCTTCACCACTTCTCTCCCAAAATAGAGCAGAATTGTAAGTCTCTATAAGCTACTTCAGAACTGAAGAAGCCTTTCTTCCTTCTGTCTCTGCAAGGATTGTCCTTGTCACATCACTTATCAATGCTGTTCCCCTCTTTCGTTTCCTGAGCCTTTTACAGGCTCTTTGGAAGAATAGGCAGGTGAGTGCAGATATTTTCTGACAAAGCAACATTGTCAGAAGATTCCCAAGTAGCAAAAGATAGAACAAGAGGAAATGGCCTCAAGTTGCACCAGGGGAGGTTTACACTGGATATTGGGAAATATTTCTTCACTGAAAGGGTTTATCAAGCATTGGAACTGCCAGCCTCCCAGAGAAGTTTTTGAGTCACCATCCCTGGAGATATTTAAAAGAGGGGTAGCTGTGGCACTTAGGGACATGCTTTAGTGGTGCACTTGGCAGCCTTAGGTTTACGATTGAACTTGATGATCTTAAAGGTCTTTTCCAACCTAAATGATTCTATCGTTCTATGATTCTAAGATGGCAGCAAATTCCCCTACCAGATTACTATATGCTACAGTAGAATCACAATGGAAATTGGGGGAGATTTTAGGGCATTAGAAGATGTCTTTTTAGAAATACATCAAGATCTACACTGACAAACATATCCAAAAAGATCTTAAAACCTGGCAATGAAAATATATCCTCATAAGGGAACTTTTTACATTACAATCCACTTTCAATCCACTTTACCATTCATTTAAGTTTACATCACTGTGAATGTGCTAGGAGGTGAGAACTCACACATGCATTTTGAGCATACACCCCTGGGCCTCCAGCTGCAGATAAATGTACATTTTCTACAGATTTTTTGCCATATGTCTAGCCATGTTCAGGAGCATTTTAAAAAGCATTAGATACCATGTCTGGGCACCTGATGCTTTTGTCTCATATGTAGATTTTCTGCGATGTACAGTGCCACATCACCAGATTTGGTCATTTGGGTATTTAAGCTTTAAGTACATGTTTACAACTGCTGACTTTAGTGTTCCAGTGCCTTCCTAAAGGATGGTGGGTTTCAACACGTCTTGAAATGGATGGCTGAACTGCATCCTGTGAGAACCACTTCAGCAGAATGCATCAACAATGAGTCTGTTGAACAGTTTCATCAAAAACTGGCCATAAAAAATCCCATAGGAAAGTCAGGAGCCCAGTAAGAAGCTCACAATTCACTTTTGTCTGTCCACGCACACACTACTTTCCGCTCCTCCAGGCATGCCTAGCGCCACAGGTCTGCAGAAAGTCTGCAGCTCACAAAAATCACTTCCAGGCTAGACCTAAATAACCAGCTACTTCCACAGGCAATGGTCTGGCCACCAGCTGTGGAGCACTTGCCCAGGGTGGCAGGCAGAGGTGGCAGCCTGCCCCAAGCTACAGCACTGTGACTGCTTGGGTGAGCCGCTGCAAGGCAGAACTGAGTCTTTCTCCAGGATCTGCCACTTTGTCCTGGAATAACAGAGAGCATTTACCCTCATTGGATTTGCCTGCATGACAGAAGGCCCCGAAAAATGCCATCGTTTTGTACAATTTCTCCTCAAAAAAAAAGGTCTGTTCTCTTGTGTTTATGCTTATGTTATTCCTTTGGAGGTTATTTCCACTTACTAAATGCCCTAAGATTATTTTCAACCTTTGGTATTCAGCTTACATGTTGCTTTAGCATATCAGACCAAGTGGTTTCAGCAACAGCAAAGCTGTAGAATTACCTTTACAAATGTTGCTGAGCTGCCTGAGTGTTGGCCCTGTCCCTTATTGCTGTGTTTTATTGATGTGTTTTATTACCATGCTGTTGACAGTGACACCCCATCATATATTGGCCATCCCATCACTAGTCAGTTCAGCTGCACAGTGAAAATCAATTCTGGGAAGCCATCATTCAGCCAGCCAGTACTGTCTTGTTTTTTTTTTTCCCTTAGAGCTGATCAAGAATATGACATGTGATGTATTACCTTTATCTCACCTCCCAATAAGTTGAAAATAGGAATGTCATCTTATTCTGTGACTTTTGTGCAATATATCCATGCTACAAATGCATTTCAGAGACGCAACAGTTTATAGCCTGAAGGCTTTGAGCAGTGGTAGGGTTTTTAAGGGGAGCAATGCTGAAAGCAGGGTTTGTTCCACCCACCTGGAGTTTCACAGACATGCAGTGAAAGGGACTCGGTTAGAAACCCACAGGCTTTAGAAGAAAGCAGTGTCATGTTCCATACCAGCTTGTTGAAAACAAATCATTAGGCAGCATTTCAGGGCACACACAAGGAGAGCTTCAAAGCCCTGCTCATGGGCCAAGGGTTTATAAGAACAGCTCCTGGGAATGTTTGAATGGTCTCATGGAGGAGTAGGATTATAAGGGGCTGAATGTCAAAACTGCTGGGGCACGCATTGGGATAAGCCAAGAAAAGGAACATATCAAGGGAAGCTTGAGATGTGAGGAGACATCAGACTGTTACCTGAACAGACACCAAGTGAAATGGTATAGACAGAGAAAAAGTGGGGTGCCTGCAGATGTGAAGAATAAAGCTCACCAAGGCCAACGTGTACACTGCATATTCCTTTTCTAGTCCAAATATGAACTAGTCCAAACTAACGCCTTGAGGCTAGAATGGCCATGTTAAGGCAGCTGAGGAAAAGACATTGAAAAAAAAAATAAAATCTCACGTTTGCCCTGTTGGCTGCTTCTCCTTTTTCAAATCCACCCTCATCATTGAAAGTAATAACCCACAATTTAACACACATACCCTACAAATCAGAGCCCCTGGGTCTGGTCCTGTGTGATCTAGACAAGCCAGCACAGCTTGCCCAGATGGTCTGAAACTTGACCCAAGAGAGACTTGCACATGGCTTCCCACACCGGCAACTTCACTTTGCACAAGGCTGAATAATACAATATTTGTCCCTGTGGATGCAGAGGCACATGAGTTTTCAAGGTCTGAGAGGGAAAACCAGGAGTTTAGATGGCCTCCTATCCTTCATGGTGTGTTAAAGACAAGGCTGTTTCTCCAGCACAGCAGTTGACAAATCTGCAGGCATTAGTTATAACACTGTGATGCATCATTAACTCATTTTGACAAGTGCAAGATAAATAATGTACTTCTCCAAAAGGTGTTTTTACAAGTTTTGGAAGTGAAAGTGTGGGGAAGATTCAGAAATTTAAAAATACAATACGCCTTTAAGGATAAAAATGAACTAGCTAGAATAGAAATGCAAAACCACAGCTCTAAAATAGACTGATATGAAAAAATATCTTGCAATGTTAAATTAAATTCCCTATGACGTAATGTATAAAATCTGAAGGTTTAGCTATACTAACAGGGTTGATCTCTTCCTTCTGTTACACTTATACTGTGATATTTGCAAAATTCTCAAGCACTTTTAAAGCTGATTTGAGATAATAATTTCATTAATTAATGATACAGGTGCTCCCTAGTGAGATAATGAAAGGAACTTGAAATATGTAATTTCTACTTCATTGTTAATAAAGTTCTTTCACCTGGATCTTGGCCAATATAAGGAATCATGGACTTCAGTTAAGCAAGATATTTGAATGTGCATGTCTAATCTGAAGATATGAATAACCTTATTAACTCCAAAGAAGCAACCTGACTGAAGCTGTTTATTGGCCTAAAGACAGGCATATGACTTTGTATCTTACTGGGTAACAGCCATGGAAGATCAGATGTGTCTCTAAGGTAATTCCACCAACACTAGTAAACTCCAGACTAACCTAGATACCTCCAGACTGACCTACTCCAGTGTATTTTTGAAGGTCCAGGATCTGAAACCACCTCTGTTTCAACATGTGGAAACAAGCTGCTTCTCCAAGATCCAAGAAACCAATGCAGATTCTACACTTCTTATGCCATTTTAAATATTATTGGATCTTCTAAAACTCATACCCCACAAAGCACGTAACAGTTGTGGCCACTGCTCACAAGGACAGTTGACAGACTATCACATCGAATTTTGATGGAGTGAGTGGCCCAAGGAAGTGAGGCAAAAGGAAGCAGGCTCATATAAATACACACCTTCTCTCAAAGCTTAGCTAGATTTACAGGCAGCATCCACTCTAAGGTTTAAAATGCCTCTTATCTGGTTGGGGGGAAAAATTATCAAATTCTGCTTCTGAAAAACCTTCTGTAGCAAAGAGGGTTTAAACCTGTGGCCAGTGGAGGGGGGGGACAAACCAGGAAAAACAAAACCAAAAACAAAAACAAAAACAACCAAATAAATGGGGGGTTTAAAGGTGGGGAAAAACAAACCAATAAATCAAACCCCACAGATCCATTGGCATCAATGGGTAAAAGCCAATTTCTTGCCCTTCATGATCTGACCTCTACTTTCAAAGAATACTACCAAACAGGGCCCAGCCGAGCAAATGGCACACGTGCTTTGCCACAAGCAATCTCTCTTCTTGGACTCTAATTTGAGAATGATGCCTTTATCTTTGACAAATTGCTTTATTTTTATGTAAATGCATTTGCTTGTAGGACAGAAATACTTGTAAATGCTATAACTTCATCTAATTGTCTCAGAAAAAGGTCATCTAGGTCCCTTTTATCTTCTAGTTAATGGCATAAGACTTTGGATTGGATGTCACTTTCCTAACAGAAAACGTCAGAAGCTGTTTTGCAGTGCTAATCAGCCCTATAAGGCCTTACCCTTGATCCAGCACAATGACATTCTGTATAGGGCAACACTTCTGTCAGTGAAGAAAATCAGACTGGGTCTTGAAACATTACATCATCCATAGATTGCAGTGAAGTTGTTTGCATTGCTCGTTGAGACTTCAGGAGATAAAACCAAGGTAAGAGGAGGGTTAAGTCTGACTTGAGATCAGACTCCACGTTCTAGCATTGGCTGGAGTGGAGACAGACCAGTGTTTCTACCTTGAATAAATCTTGTATGACTGCTTTTGTGCCTTACTCCTCATGATGTATGATCTCTGGCCACTTTGGTCCACAAAGAAAAGCATTCATTTCTGTTTCTTCATCATACTCTGAGCTTTTCTACTGCCCAAGGAGAGAGTAATGTCTTTCAAGAGAAAAGCTAGCAGTGGTAGAAGAGCAATGATACACAACAGTCAGAAATCAAAACCAAACTCTGACATTTAACCTCAGCAACCCAAAGGGAATGGAATGTCTTCATTGTCCAAAAAAGGCAGCCTTCCCATCCTCCTCTGGTTTTAAAGGAAGGAAGAAGCAGTCATCTGTTGATAATGCTGGAGATAATCTTTGTTGTGTCATTTTCAACAAGAAAATAAACTCAACTGTCATTCCTTTGTCATAATTGATTGGTAATAACAACTTTCAACAGAAGCTTGTTAAGTAAACTTTCATCAAAAGAAAACAGATATTTAGCAGTACAAGTAAAGCACAGATAATAATAGGACATCACACTCATGCAATGATTTTCAGTAAATCTACAACAGGATGAGAAACAGGGTCCCCAGATCTTCCCCCCTAGCCCTCATTTTAACCAAAATTTAAATGACGGCACAAGCAGGAAGTCTCTAGGACATTGGATCTTCTAAGCAGTCATGTATCTTTCTTGTTCATTTGCTTTTTGATCCTTTCAAATGAGATCTTTGCAGATATGAGGCAAATCAAACACTATTATGACTTGTTGCAAGGAGGGGTAACCAGAACCAGAGAGAACAAAAGAGGCAATAGAAGGTAATGATGGGGAAAAGAGTAGTGAAAACTGTGGAGAAAGAGAAGCAAACAACAGAAATCTGAATGGTACTGGAAAGAAAATGTTTTCTAATTGCATGTGGAAAGAAGTCCTAAGTAATCATAATGAGAGAGATTTTCAAATGTACATTGACAGTTTGCAATGGCTGCTATGTCAGTGATTCAGTGGTGGGTCAAGTGCCCTGACTGAGTGAAGAAGAGCATCCCTACACTTAGGTGGACACAGCAGCAGCCCATTGCTCCAAGTGAGTTTGGTAATGCTATGGATGGCTGTACTAATGAAAAGCTTGGCTGAGAGTAGGAAGAGTGATGCTCTAAAGCCTCCAGGGCAGAGAAAGGTGGTAATTACTACAGCTAATGAGTCCTGGCTCTGATTTCAATGGCATGTCGTTATGTTGGCATATACACCAAAAATGAGATACAAACAGGGGAGAAAAACATGAAGCAAGAAGAACAGATGCAGGATAATGGCTGTTGCATAGGAAGACTAAGAAATGTAAGACCACATTACCAGTAACATAATTCACAGCAGCACAGTCATAAACTAAGACAAATCCACTAATCTAAACCCGCAGCTAGACAAGTGTGCCATGTAAGCAGGAGCAGTTAAGAGGAGTGAACAGTGAAGGAAGTTTTCTAATGGAACTAACTGTGCAATTCACTTGAACAGTTAATCACTTCACATCAGAATATCTTCTCTGCTGGGTCCAAAGCATCAATTTATCCAGAAATCATCTTTAAAGGGAAATACAGCTTATTCCCGCAAACTGAGAGGGAAAAGTGGTGATTTGGTTAATCAGGTAATCAGCCAAGAAGGAAAAATCTTTAGACAGGTATGAAAACCCAAACAAGCAACAATCCAGAATGGCATAGGTTCACGTGGGATTTGCTCTTCTGGTGCTCTGTACAGAGAGGGAAGCAGCATGCTGCTCCCCGCTACTTGCTTAAATGAAGACCTCCCCAATTATTTGTAATAAAATCTGGCTCTAAGTCTGAATTTATTCTTTGTGTTCATCTTGGATTTGATTCAAGCTGTTGTCTGATTTTCTAAGTCAGTGCAGTATATGCCTGCAGAAATCTTTGGGCTGCAGGTCATAAGGAAATGAAATACAGAAAATACCACTATTGGTAATCATGCAGCCATCTTCAAGGATTTTGGAAGAGATGAATACTTTGGAGATGCGAGTGCTCCACCCAAAAAGGCATTCCTTTGACAATGGATACATCTAGGAATGCTCCAGGCGATGCTGTGTTTCAGTCAGACAATTCTGCCAATCCTGTACAATGAGCCCTTGCACTTAATGAACTTTTGATATTGATGCATAACTCTGAATTGAAGAAAAATGGGCCTTCACAATATCTCGTGTTAGCAGGGATATTTTAACTGAATTTTCATTGTGGTTTGAAATCTACACCAGCTTTACTTACTTAAACATATGTTTGAAAATATTTTTAGGTGTCTTTTTTTTTTTTTCATTTGCAATGACTCTGAGTGCTTGTTCTTTCATTTATGCCAACTGCAGGGGGGGGAAACCCTTAAGGAAACCAATCATTTTTTGCCAGCTGTACGATAAATTATCAGTTGAGTTTACTAATAACCTGTTGTGAAGAGACTCTCAGTCCTGTACTGATCATTATTAATTCCTTCCTCATCCAGAGGACAGTAGAAATCCACTGGGTAATGCTCATGAAAATTAAACACATTCAATCCAGTGCTTTACACTCCAACCTTTTATTTAGTTATTTATCAGCTGCTCTTAAAGCTATCAAGGAATATTCATAGAACCATAGAATGATTAGAGTTGGAAGGGACCTTAAAAATCATCAAGTTCCAACCCCTCTGCCATGGGCAGGGACACCTCCCACTAGACCAGGTTGCTCAAAGCCCCATCCAGCCTGGCCTTGAACACTCAAAGAATGGAGCATCCACAACTTCTCTGGGCAACCTGTTCCATTGTCTTACCACCCTCACAGGAAAGAATTTCTTCCTAATATCTAACCTAAATCTCCCCTCTTCCAATTTAAAATCATACCCCCTTGTCCTGTCACTACCCTTCCTGACAAAGAGTCCCTCTCCAGCTCTCCTGCAGGCTCCCTTCAGATACTGGAAGGCTGCTAGAAGGTCTCCCCGGAGCCTTCTCTTCTCCAGGCTGAACAGCCCCAGCTCTCCCAGCCTGTCTTCACAGCAGAGGTGCTCTGTCCCTCTGATCATCATTCATTTTTGGACAAAGTCTTGCTCAAAGAGCAGTGACCTTTGGGGCCGGTATAAAGGGTCCACTGAGGATGGGCCTCCATCTTGAACTTTTTTTAAATACACAGCAGGTTGCTCAAGTGGAATTTACTGAGACCCTTAGGATGTTAGGCCATATGTGGTATATTTTATTGACACAGAGAGGGATCTGCATTCACAACACTGCTCAACAGTAAAATCATGAAGCCATCAGTGAGACATTTTACAGCAGATAGAGTCCCCCAAGCCCTTTGCCTCAGTCGCTGGGATGTGAGCTACCTAGTTTAGAGCTACCACAAGTTATCTACAGCAGACATGGTCACGACTCTTGCTCATGAAGTCTCAGAGAGAACAGGGCCATTCAGAGGTAAAACTTTGTATGCTTTTCCTTACTATAGTCAGGTTTATTCCTACTGGGTAGCATGTACTCAGATATGGAGCTATTCCTGAAACGCCCTTACAAAAGACGTGCAGGCAAGCATGCAATTTAATTTATGCTTTTATCAATCAGGTGCTTTTTAGGAGTAAGAAATTACTCATGGGAATGTAAATCTGAGACTGAGGTAGACAGATAACAGAAACAGAGAAGCTCTTATGATATGTAGCCTGCTTTTGCCCAGTGCCTTGAGTCAAATACATACTTCATCTTTGTATCTGGCCTTTCCAGCTTGTTCATGGTTTGCTTCTGTTTTATTGTTGCTCTATACAGGGATATTTAAAAGTCCCTGCCAAGAGGAGACACCCCTGTGAAACATACTGAAGTACAAATATCAGAGAGAATTCAGATAGATGAAACAGACAGAGCAACAGTGAAAGGTCATCTCATGTATGAATAGAGGACAAGGACCCAAAAATTTGGTGATGTTCCCAATGACAAAAATATTCCAGGAGAACTGGAATACAGTCCAAGGTCTTAAGCGATAGCTTACCAGCTTATTCGCAACAGCATCATCTCTTCCACTGTCAAATCCATCTTTTGCAGCAGAGAAAAAATGATGTTGTTACAACGGCAGATCCAGGGGCTTTATCCGCAGACCCCCTTCCAAAATGACTGATGAAACTGAAATATCATTTCTAGACGGTAATGAAGTAATCTAGGTAGTTCATCAAATATTCAAAACATGTTTTCTCTGTTTAAATCTCCCACTTCGAAGGATTTTCAGATACAGGTGAAGTATTTTTAACTTACACATGCAAGCAGTGTTGCTATATTGTTGGATACATTTTTTAAAACACAATTTCATTGTAGAACTGGCAACAGAAAAGACCATAAAAGAACTTTTTCCTGTATCTGCCATGGTCTCCCTGAGTGTCTTGGCTGATTATATACCAAACAGACCAAACCTTCTCTTCAGACTGCAGAGTCAGTTGTCATGTCAATTGACGCACCTCTATTTCGGGCACACAGGCAAGAACTTTCATTAGTTACAAGATGCCATGTATACGTCAGTCAGTTGCATGGAAATAAACATTAGTCTCAGACCAGAAGGATTTTGGGAAGCTAACAAATGAAACATGGATAATTTCTTTGTGATATGATGAACCAATGGTGTTGGCTCTTAGGAATTTTAGAAAGTCTTTTGGAAGAGGGCTGATAGGAGCAGTTGGATGGCAACCATTTTGGGAGCACTCAGATATGCCCCAAAACAGTGCTAAGTGACCAGGTGCAAACCATCATAGAATCATAGAATGAATCATAGAATGATAGAATGGTTAGAGTTGGAAAAGATCATCTGAAGCTATATGCTCAGAGCAGGGTGCCTTCTTCCACAAAAAGGAAGAAGATGCACCTTATACCAAGCAGACACCTGGATAGAGAGTGGTGCTTCAAGCTGCGTCTCTGATGAGGTCTTTGTTTACTTGAGTATTGGCATTCTCAGCTCACTAGTTTAAGCTGCCCCAGCTACTGTAGCTTTGGAAATGTGTACTTGAGGCTGATAATCCTACTTCCATGTTTGGGACAAGGTGGAAGGAAGTTCAATTATTTTTCTAGTAGGCAACCAGCCTGTCACAGCTGTCAGCAACACTTAGTATACGTGATCTACCACTGAACATCCACCAGAAATTAGCAACAGGAAAAGGAGCTTCCTCTGTGTAATTTAGGGGACAAAACAGTTGAGGAAAGCGTGTGGGGAAAGATTAGGCAAGTAGGTGGCAGTTTGGGACGGAACTGCAACCCAAACAAACCTCAAGGAGCTGGGAGCACTGTAAACTGTGGACAATCCTTGCCAGAAAAAGCAGCACATAGCTCTGGAGCAGAAGGATCCCGGGTACCCAAGGCTCCAAGACACTCACAAGCAGGTCGGTTAGATTTTGTGCCTGAGGACTGAGTCTAGGACAGCTGTGGATGTAGCTGTATTCTCCTGTATATCAGATTAAAAACACATTAAATAGAGAGGATTTTCTGCTTTGCAATTAAATTACTTGCTGCTGCTGCAACTGTTAGTTGTCATTATTAGTGCCTAAGACACACAAAAGTGTCTGGGATGTCTTCCTTGAGGATTTAAACTTGCTAATGAGACCTCTCAACAATTAAAAAAAAAGTTGCATACAAAAGACCATGCCTGGGTTAACACTAGGTTAATTAGTTTGTATTCTCAAACATGCTCTGTCAGCCAACACCAAACATTCTGCAAGTTGATTTTGTGGTTTGAAATCTGCTCAATTAGGACCATACACAACACCGTCAATAGCAGTCATTCTGCTCCTGTTTCAGAAGGGTCACATTAGGTTACTCCAAGCTTAGCTCACCCTTCACTCTAACTGGTAACAACACTGCTCCAAAACCGTGTGGGCCTGCAAGCCACCAAAGCAAGCTTTCCAGCACTGAAGTACCATTTAAATGAAGTATCCAGTTACAGTAGCTCTGTGCAAGGTCTACTGTGGTTTTGGGGAGTGTTTATTGCGCTTTCAGCTCCAGGACAGAGGTTGGGGCTGCTTAACTGGGCAGGAGGGAGATTTCTCTGTATTTTCTAGAGTGGATGAGCAGCTCCATGCCAGGCTGTGGCTGGCCTTGGCACCAGTCAGTGCCATACACATTCCCCATCCATGGTCTTAAGGGCTACCAGTGAGCCCCAGAAGTAACCACAGGGCTGTGGTAGTATGGGCATCAAGAATTCATGGGTTTGGATTCGGGAGCAAAAGTGTTACCCAAGTCTCACTTGGGGTGTCTAAGATCTTCAGCAACTTTTGCTTAACAGGTTTGGTGATAGGACGAAGAAGCAAGGTCTTTCACCTGTTGTTTGGTCAACTTGTCCCAGTGCTGGGAAGGGGGACTATTCACTAACCATGCAAGACTATTGTAGCCTAAGCACTTTGTCTTTGGGGACATGGGACGGCAATGCACAGAGCCTACTTCTTTGGTAAGAGAGATACCTAATCTTGTCTTTTACTGTTCTTACCCTACCATCCCTTCTTACCCTACCATGTCACTTACTTCTTCTTACCCTACCATGTCACTCTGGGCCCCAGGTTTTATGTCATCTTAGACACGTACATGAAGGAGATGGCCACTGTTGATCCTCAGGTACTGTTAATCCTCTCAACAGAATGATGCTGCCTACATGTGCCAGCAGGCAGAGCAGTAACCTAACAACACTGCCTGCACCAAGGTGTGGACACACAAAGTCCTGCTTATTTTTCACAAAGATAAAAAAAATCATGGTGTAATTAATAGACACCTGTCTTTCTCTACCATGTGGAGTTATTAATATCAGCCCTTTCAATCAGGAAATAAGAGGAAGCAATGAAAACCAATATTTACAATTAAATAGGAAAAGCAAACACAGCTTGGCTGGGTCAAAAGAAATCCATAAAACACGGAGACTCTGTTGGCAACAGTGCAATTTTATTTAATCCATAACAAGAATATGTAGGGAAGGAGGCCTTTTATCACAAGCATTCATGGAACAGTTGTAACTATTCATAGAAGATCTTGCATTTCCCCCTCAAAAATCCTCTACAGGACCTAGCAGTATTTTGTTATGAAAAGTTGTTTATCTTGCAAGACACTTGAAACAGCATACATTGCCAAAAAGCAGGCTGGGGAAATTACAGAGATAGAAAATTGCTTTACTGAATTAGCACCCCCCTGAACATTTCCCTCATTACAGTAATTAGACATTAAAGACAAAGAAACATAAAAAAACCCTTGAGGTGTGCAAATTTCAAATGCGGTTTACAACTTTTTGGTACACAATAGGATTTGATTAGTGGTTGCAGCACACAGACCCACTACGGAGTACGAACAGCACTCGCAATTACAAAACCTACAAAAGGCAAACTTTTTAGTTCAGTGGTAGTTTAAAATTCATAGGAAAAAGAAGTGGGCTGGGAAATAATCTTCAATGAGCTGAGGAGGATCCAGGTGTTTAAACTGGACTCGTGATATAGAATATTAATGCTGGTTGGTGTTCAGTGTGTTGTAGTTCAGTGAATGCTGTCTATGTAGCTATAGCTGGAAAAGTGACCTACTTTGGGTATGGTTTCACCTGGAAATGCTCTGTCTGAAACCTCAATATCAAAAACAGCTATCACCACCCTTGCCAGCTTTCGTGTTTGTCTTGCACCAAAGTTACAGCATCTCCTGAGTACCAAGTGTAGGGAAAGAACCTGGAATTGGCCTAACTCTTGACAACATCACTTAAAATATTCCAATGTTTACTGTAATTTTCACTTAGTATGCAGCTAGTTATAAAGTGTGTAATTATATCGCTTGGTTCAGTGAAGTGAAAGAAAGATAGTAATTCCAATAAGACATTAAAAAAAATTCACCCAGACAGCTGCAGGTAAAACTGCTCCACTACCCAAAATGGAGCAGCAGCTGGGAGATTGTTCAGAAAATGACAGGACTCTTCCTAAAATTTACATCCAGTGCCTGTCAGAAAAGTGAAAGGCAAAATCATTTACAACACATACAGTGCTCCAACAGTCTGCTTCTGCCTTTAACATCCTGCATTACGCTGTACTTTCTTGTGTTCAAGCAATCAGTTTTCTTGTGGTAATTAAAATCTAGGGGAGCAAGGGAAGAGAATTTTTTTT